>QEPC01006449.1:333640-346309 GCA_003113815.1 Sphenodon punctatus | reverse complement strand
CATCACCTCAGCAACACCAGATACAGAGACCTCCTCCACAGAAATCTCTGCATCGCTGTCCCCATCCCCAAACAGAGTGACGGAGGCTGCTAGACTTCCCATGCTGCTCCCACTCTGAGCAGCACTCTCCCCCTGCCCCCTATAGCTGCTGTTGCTGCTGCTGCTGCTATGCTCCCTTCTTCCATTGCCCGGGGGATCGGGCCCTGCCTCTAGCAGCCGGGGTGAGATCCATCAGCCCTGGATTGCTTTGGGGGATTGCCTCTATAATTATGGGGGAGTCAGGGGACAATGGTGACCCCTGAGGAGCTTCAGGTACTGAGTCGCCTGTACCTGCAGCCAAAGATGAGACAGCCTCAGCCGCCTGTAATGCAAACATTACAGTGCCCTGCATGACAGTGGAGGACACTGCCAGGAGGCGACGCCTAACCCCCTGGCCCCTAGTGCCACTGGGAGCACTAGTGCCACTAGTGCTGAGAGAGGAAGACCCATAATCAGGCCTGAACAGCTTGGGGTGTGGTGATGGGCTGCTGCTTCTGCCTGCTGGCACTCTGCTGGCACAGCCCCTGCCAGCCCTGCCACTTGCCTCATTGCCTGGCTTGTGGGCAGCAGACCGACCTCAACCTCGCCTGCCTCCCTTCTCCATTTCTCCCACCAAAAGAATGCACAAATATTTTATACAAACAATTTTTTTAATTTTTTTTTACAAAATTTAATCTAATATTATATATATATCTATAATATAAATCTAACTGCTATTAACTATCTAACTATTATAAAACCACTGGAACTAAATAATGGAATATCTAACACCTAGCCCTACAAACACTCTAAAACTGAATCACTGATCTCTATAAAGTATAACTAAGCTAACTTAACTAACTAATAACTAACTCTTACCTACCTAACTATTATAATCTCTCTCTCTATATATAAATATACAATATTACACAGGGATGGGGGGTGGGGAACACAGACAGCTCACAACAACACAGGGAGGGGTACAAAAACTGAAATAAAACCTAAATCAATCTAATCCTGCTCTAATAAATCAAAAAACAGGGGAAGGGAATGAGGGATGGAATATGGAGGGAAAGGGAAAGGAATGAATTCGATGGAGAGAAGGGAGAGAACACAGGGATGGGTAAAAAATAAAAACAGCTAAATCTATCTAATATAATCTAAATAAATGAAAATATGAAGGTAAATGGGTTGGATGGGTGAAATAGGAGGAGGATGGCAATGGATTAGGAATAGGAAGGAACAAAAACTGCTGGGAGAGGGAGCTTCTGAAACACCAGCTGTTCAGGAAGAGTGACTAGCTCAGAAGGTGTTGGGAAGGGGGGAGGGCAAACAGTCTTGTTTCTTGCTGCGCCTGCCTCACCGCAAGCCCCATTGGCTCCGTGCAGCCTAGCCCGTGCCCAATCGCAGACTCCGAAGCCAGTGGTCTGAGGCAAAAAGGGATGGTGATTCGGTAGGCTGGCTGCTACTCCAAGCCTCTACACCGCTGGTGCCTGGAAGTCTGCTCCTCAGCTGACTCCCCCTCCCTGCCATGTTTGACCTTCCAGTGACACTTTTTTTGCCACATGAACTCATCCAAACGCGATCTGAACTGACTGAACTGTTTGGCCATGTCGACGTTTGGATCTAGTTCGGTTCAGTCAGTTTGTGTTCGGATTTGGGTTTGGGTTCAGTTGTCCAAGCAGACTGAGTTCGGTCCGAACGCCGAGCTTCCGAACCACGTTCGCCTATCCCTACTAGGTACTGAAAGGACTTTCTAAAGTTCTCTCAGAACCTCTGTTAATTATCTTTTCGGCAAAGCATTGTACAAAGTTTCACATCGGACCCTTATTGACAAACTTGCAAAATGTGAGTTAGAAGACACTACAACAAGTTGGATTCATAAGCTGGTTGAAGAAACATACTCAAAGAGTGATCATCAATGGCTCATCATGAAACTGGAGGGAACGATTGAGTGCAGTCCCTCAGGGATGTTCTGTGCCCCGAGAGTGGCACAATTCACATCTTTATTAATTACTTGGATGAAGGGGAGGAGGGAATACTTATCAGGTTTTCAGATGACAAAAACTGGGAGGAGTTGCTAAAACGTTGGAAGATAGTATTTATTATTAATTATTATTTTTTATTATAAATTGGTTGGAAATCTGGGCTGAAATTAAGAAATTGAAATTTTTGAAATGTAAAGTTTTGCATTTGGGGAAGGAAAACCAAATCAACAAGTACAAGATGAAGAATACCTGATTTGGGCAACAGCACATGTAAAAAAAACCTAGGGATTGCAATTTATCAGAAACTGAACGTTAGTCGGCTATTTGATGTGGCTACAAGAAAAAGTAATTAATTTTATACTGTATTAAAGAAGCATTGTTCCAAGTCAGCGGAAGTAAAAATTCCACACTATTCAGACCTTACCTTGGGTATTTTGGGCCCCTCATTTTAAGAAGGACATTGAGGTAAGACCTGAGAGGCAGGCTGAGCTCCAGAGTCTCAATGTGTGACTGAGACAATGGTGCAGGGAAGAGGGCCTATACCGATTGGATGGGTTCCACCTTAACCAAAAGGGAACCCAGATGCGGGCTCTAAAAATTAAAAAGGAGTTAGAGTCCTTTTAAAACTAGAATCCAGGGGAAAGCGGACAGGCACGAGGAGCATGTGGTTTGGACCAAGGCATCTCCAAAGGATGCTGTTTATTCCCTTGAGCCAAAAGGTCAATCTGGATTACAGGGATAGGGGATAAGCCATAAGGTCAAATCACAGAAGTCAGTATGATACAGGACAGAGCCTGGGCTTGGCAAGGAGGAAAAACAGGTTCAGTAACTGTTGAGTCAACAGGCACACTGGGGCAAAGGTCAAACAAGGAACAGGAACGGGATGCATTGCTTCACCAAGCTTCCTTTGGCAGCTGCACAGCCTTATTAGGGGACAGGAGTCAATCCAAAGCCTGCAAGGGTGCAGCCACTATGAAGTACAAGGAACCGGGTGGGGGTGGGGAGTGACAATATCCAAGCCACACTGCTATAGTGGCACTGAAGAGTTGGCCAATGGCTCCAAGAAACCACAACCGATTCTTTGCTTCAATCTTCACTGTAGAGGAAGTTGGGGAGATGCCCATGCCAGAAATATTTTTTGTAAGTGATGAATCAGAAGAACTGTCACAATTCAATGGGACTATGGAAGAGGTTCTAGAGCAAACTGACAAACTGAATAGTAACAAATCACCAGGACTAGATTACATTATTCACTCCAAAGTTCTGAAGGAAATCAAGTATGAAATTGCAGACCTACTACTGGTATCGCTAAAATCTGCCACCGTACCCAAGGACTGGAGGGTAGCAAATCTAACACCAATATTTAAAAAGGGCTCCAGAGTTAATTCTGGAAACTACAGACTGGTGAGCCTGATGTTGCTGCTGGGCAAAGTGGTAGAAACAGTTGTGGAAAACAGAATTACTGGGCATATTTATAAATATGGTATAATGGGGAAGAGTCAACATGGACTTAGCAAAGGGAAGCCGTGCCTCACTAATCTATTGGAATTTGTTGAGGGTGTAAATAAGCATGTGGATAGGGGTAAGCCAGTTGATATAGTGTATCTGGATTTTCAGAAGGTGTTTGATAAATTCCCTCATGAGAGACTCTTAAGAAAATTAAATAGTCGCAGGATAGGATGCAGTGTCCTATCATGGATCAGTAAATGGAAACAGAGAGTAGGACTAACTGACCAGTTTTCATAATGGAGAGAAGTAAATAGTGGAGTACCCCAGGGATCTGTACTGGGACCAGTGTTGTTTAATATATTTATTAATGATCTGGAAATGCAAGTAAAAAGTGAGGTGATCATATTTGCAGATGACACAAAGTTATTCAAGGTCATTAAAACCTGAGCAGACTGTGAGGAATTGCAGGAAGATTTTGAGAGACTGGGTGTCTGCTCATCTAAATGGCAGATGAAATTTAATACTGACAAGTGCAAAGCGATGTGCTTAGGGAAAAATAATCCAAATTCTATGTACACAAAGCTGGGCTCTAAATTAGGGGTTACCACTATGGTCAAGGCCAGTAACAGAGCTGGATTTAAAAAAAGTATTGGATAAGTTCTTTGAAAGTTGGTCCATCAACAGCTATTAGCAAAGTAGGTTTAGGGGGTTAATTTCTTGCTGTTGGGAGCTGAGCGTGGACAACAGGGAATAGATTGCTCATTGTGACTTGATTGGGTACCTCTCCCAAGCAACCAAGGTTGGCCACTGTCACAGACAGGATGCTGGGCTCAATGGACCATTGCTCTGACCCAGCATGGCACTACTTATGATTTTAGGATTGCCAGTTTAATTCCTAGGTCCCGGTGGCTGCATGCCTTTATACCTCAGGCTGCAGCAGATTTGTCAGAGTTGTGACAACATCAGGTAGTGCTCTCAGTTGTTCCTGCACCTACTGCTGTGGACCCCCTAGCAAGAGAGTGTTGCTAGATAGCTCCATGGTGCTAGTACCTGCTGTTGTCTCTTCATGCTCCAACTCACAAGCTAAGTAAACACATTTTCTAGTCTCCTTATTCAGTGGGAATGAGTTTATACAGAGCTACCAATGAGGAAGAACTTGCAAGAGGGAGATTTTAATCACCAACCATATGGAGCATCATTTACTTAAAAATTTGCTTATGTTAATTTGCATAAATATATGCAAATTCAAAATTGCCTATTACTTAACTGAGATGAACTGAAATTATAAACTTCTTTAAAAAGCAATATAAAACATGGGAATAGTTGCATCCATATATTTATTTATTTTATTAGGTTTTTATGCTGCCCCCTCCACCCCCGCCACCACAGCTCGGGGCAGCTTACAGCATTTTAAAAACAACATTAAAACATTTAACACAACCAGCAGTAAAGCTAACAACAAAAATATTCCCCCCATACCCACCCAATCCTCCCACCACCACCACCTGTCTCCCTCACCAAAAGCTTGGCGGAACAGCCAGGTCTTACAATATCACCAGAAAGAGGGGAAGTCCGGGGCCAGGCGGACCTCCACCGGGAAGGAAATCCGCAGTCGTGGTGTGGACACCGAGAACACCCTCCTCATTGTTGTCGCTCGGGAAACCCAGGGGACCTCAAGGAGGGTGCCCCCGGCCGACCACAGGGGTCGATCCATAACCCGGGGGAGTGAGGCAATCTTGCAGATAGGTGGCACCCAGGCTGTTTAGGACTTTAAAGATCAATACCAAGTCCTTGAATTGGGCCCAGAAAACTTTTGGCAGCCAGTGCTGAGAACGGAATACCGATGTAACGTGCTCGCGATGACCCATCTCCCTAAGGAGCCGGGCCACCGCATTCTGCACCAGCTGGTTTCCAAACTGTCACCAGGGGTAGCCCCACATAGAGCGCGTTACAGTAGTCTAATCTTGAGGTGATACAAGCATGGATGATAGTGGCCAGGTCCCCATCTGAGACATATGGCTTAAGCTGTCGCACCAGATGTAATTGGTGAAATGTGCCCTTTGCCACAGCTGGCATCTATATATCCAGCTGGAGCTGTGTGTCCAGGAGCACCCCCAGACTACAGACCTGGAGTACCAGTGAAGGGCGAATCCCATCTACAATGGAGGCCACCACTCCGCCGGCACCCCATACAAGCATCACCTCCATCTTGTCAGGATTCAACTTCAGGCGGCTCACCCTCATCCAGTCCCCCACAACTGACAAACTGATCACTGTAATCACTGAGACTACTGGGCGCGAGTCATCTGAAAAAGAGAAGTACAGTTGGGTGTCACCTAGAGTAACCTAGACTTGAATGTTTGTCTTTCCAGCCACCCTGACACAACACTACCCCAACTACACTCTAACTGCACTAAAGGGAGCTACACTGTGCACACATCCCTTCCTATAACAATAAAGCTTTCCCCATATTCCAAACACTTCTCTTCCTCTCTCTGAGAGAATCTACACAATATGAGCTCTCATAGCCCAGTGTATTGGACTTATTTTTTATTTTTATTGTTTAAAAAAGAAATCTCAACCTCCACCCATTTCAAAGGCTAGATTTGAACTCTTGACCTATCTATCACCTTTACTTACTACTAGAGCTGGTTACTGCTTTTAATTCAACTACTAGGAAAACACGCTATATAGTTCAATAAGTTAGTTTGTAAGGCTGCCACAACAGCAGTAGCAGTGTGGCTGGGTGGCTATGCTTTGTTGCTGTCATGCCATTTATCAAGCTGCCCTACATACTTGTTTCTCCTTTCTGCCAGATTCTCTAAAGAAAAACGGAGTAGCTCAGGGATGACATTTGAACCACCACGTTGTTCCTGCAAAAGCAGTACATATTTACACTGACATCAGCTTTTGTAACAAGCCCATTCCTTATTTTGTAAACAAAATTCCCCCCTCCAAATTGCTGACAGCATCCCTTTTGTTTAAAGATACAAGGCTTCACCAGGGATGACATTTAAACTACCACATTGCTTCTGCACAAGCAGTACATATTTACATTGATGTGTCAACACTGACATCTCCTATGATAACAAACCCTTACCATTTGCAGACAACTGTGGAAACCTTGCTGATGCAAGGCAAAATGCTGTGGGGCAGCAACGCAATGATCAGCAGTGTCAAGATGCTGATGTTTGGGCTGGCAACACAGTTTATCAAAAGATTCCGGAGGGGAGGAGGCCATGGCTGAGGGAATGGAAGCTGCTTGCTTTGCTGTGGTATCCTCGTATGACAGCCATGGAAAAAAGAAGGAACTCTACTTCCTGTTCCGGCCACTTGACCTGTGACCCGGAAACACAGAAGAGAGGCACCACAGGACCTGAGGCGGTGGCCGACTTGACCCACTAGGAGAGCTCATGATGGTAATGAACTACAGAAGGCAGGAATACCGTTATTCAGGAAAATGCGGGGTGATCTACCCGCATGATTGAAGGAGTGGGGATAATCACTCCCACTTCTGCTTAACTGCCTGAGATTGATTCTCCTGCATTGAAACATAAGGTGTGAATGTGGTCTTAGTTTCTTAGCTCAGAGCACTCAACAACTAATGTTTACTGATGCTGCTGTAGATCTGTCTCCCCCTCTTGTGTGGATCAAGGAATCCAGAAAATATCCAATGCAGCTACACTTACTGATTGCTGCTACTTAGAGCTCTCAGTTAGCCAGCTGGCTGCCCATTAGTACCTCTGGGACATGTGGGACAGACTGTTTTGTTTTCAGTACCCTGCAGGCATACACAGATGAGCTGGAGATAATTGCTTGCATGGCAGAAGAGGCAATGCAAAGGCATTACTCTCTTGCTCAATGTGGGAGACTTGACAGGTCTGATTTATATAACAATAATGTACAATAGAGATAGAATACAGTTTCTCAACAAAATGAGGCACATATGAGAGTGCACTCTATCAGTCCAAGTTTTGCATCAACATTCAGCATCTTACTAATTCAATACAGAGCATCTGAGTTTAAAAAGAGGAAAATACTGATAAAACTCTTTCCTGAAAATTGCTGTTAAAAGTGTATATGGTTTCTTTTGCTTAAAAAAATAGGGAAAAAATATCTGTAAGATTAATCCTATAAACTTCACTGTGAAATGCATAGTACAAATAATTTCTACTTGCTAGATCTGCTGACAAGAGGTCTCTGTATGCAAATCCAATTCAGATTCCAAGTTTCACGTGTTGAAATAGTGTTAATTAAACAGTTTTTAAATAAATAAGTTAAATTAGTTAAAGCAAAAATAGCACTAATTACTTTCACCGTAGATATCAATGTTTTACCAAGGTGACCTTAAAAGAGAATTATTGAAGCTATCTTTGGATTTAACAAATTCCACAAAGTGCCATTTGGCATTTTTAAAACAAACAGGGAACAGGATTAAACATGTGTCTTAGCTTTATTCTGTTTAAGGCTGCTATTGTACTGCAGCAGCAAAATGTGTGAGTAAAATCACTTTGCTTTGTTAAAACAAAGACCCAGCCTATTCTCAATGTAGATTTTGGATGCAAGCCATTCAAATACAGGTAAGAATAATGCTACATGACAATTTAAATACTGCTAAAGTAAACATTTGAAAAAGCCATTGAGCTTTATTATACAAGGAACGATATCTTCCACGCTTCAAGCAAGTCACCATCTCTCCTATCCTCAGAAAGTCCACTCTTGACCCCTCTGACCCTTCTAGCTACCATCCTGTCCCATTCCTTCCTTTTGTTTCCAAGCTTCTTGAACGTTTTTTCTACTCCCACTGCCTTGACTTCCTCTCTGCCAACTTCTCCCTTGACCCCCTCCAATCTGGCTTTTGCCCCGTTCACTCTACTGAAACTGCTCTCACTAGGATCACCATCAATCTTCTTGTGGCTAAATCTAATCAACTCTACTCCATTCTTGTCCTCCTTGACCTCTCTGCTGCCTTCGATACTGCTAATCACTCACTCTTGCTGAACTCACTTCACTCCCTTGGCTTCTGTGACTCCAACCTCCACTGGTTCTCCTCCTACCCAGGGCCAGCCCCAGGCATGTGCCACATGTGTGGCTGCACATGACCCAATGGCCAGCTGGGGCCTTGCGCTTGCCTGGCTGGGCAGCAGGCTGCAGCCAGCTTCTCCCCCAATAAGTTCTTCTGCCTCCTCTCCATGGCTCTGGTCCCCATCCCTCACCTGCGTCTGCCCCCTAGTAGCACTGCAGCAGCAGCAGGGACACCGATCAGGCTGGGAGATATAGCTGTTTGTTTACAAACAACTCCTCCCCATGTGAGTGATCAGAAGGTTGTTACCTTGTAAAGAAGGTTCTTCTAGATAGCTCCCAAAATTCTCACGACTGGGTTCTGCATGCTCACCCTGTTCAAATAATAGACCACATGATGGTCTCGAGCTCCTCTAGTATAAAAAGTGCTCCCCCCCTCAGAATGACAGTTCCCTCCAACCCTTTCTAGGAATATAAGAAAATTGTTTCCATGGGGGGCTGGAAGGGTGGGTGTGTAAGAATGTTCGGAGCCATCTCAAAGAACCTGGTTTACAAGGCAGCAACCTTCTGTTCTTCGAGTGGCTCCTCACAGGCCATTTTTACATGGCTCCACCAGGTGGGGGTCCGTGGGCGTGCCAGTGCATGGGCGGGGCATGCACACAGCCATACACACATCCCCACTCACTCATACCCATGGAGTAACCATCATTTCTCTTGGTTTCTCTGTGTGTGGGGACAAGCAGGGGGTGAGTTGGGATGCATGTTAGGCAGGCGTGCACGCACTCCCACTCACCATGGGTGCATGCACTGATTGCGTTATTCACACGGGCTCCCCCACCCATGAACACACAGAAATCTGCGTGTTCATGGGTTGGAGAGGCCCGTGTAAAATGGGCCACATTCTCACAACTGTCTTACTTATATTACCTTAGGTAGGAATTTAGGATGAAAAGCAATATCTGTTCTATCTTGGAAAATCTGCAAATATGGTTCTGAGATTATTATGGCTTCTATTTCACTAGCTCTTCTTAATGAAGTTGTTGCTAACAAGAATATTGTCTTTAAACCCACACGCCATAACCAGTTCATTTGCGCACATGCATCCCTATAATAAATTCACGCTGCCCTGGGGGCACAAATTAAATGGTAATGGGTGGGGGCAGCATGAATTGATTATATGGGGGACGCAAATGAACTGGTTATGGGGTGAGGGCAGTGTAAATTGATTATGGGGGCACAACTGAACTGGTTGTGTGTGTGTGTGTGTCTGTCTGTCTCTCTCTCTCTCTCTCTTTTCATGGCATAATGCGCTTAATAGGCTAGCTGCATTTTGGGTGTCTTGTGTATTTGATAGCAGCACCTCTGGACTGGTCACACAGCGTGCATGCACAAGGCACAGGCAGCACCGGCAGCAAGGAGCAACAGGCCTTGGAGGTCAAGCTGGCTAAGCTCACCCCTCCCCCCCAGTAAGGCAGTGGACGCAGTCAGTCTCTCTGTGCTTTCTTCCCCAGTTTCCCCTGCAGTGGAACCACTCCTGGAGTGGTGGTAGACGCTTGGCTGGGAAGGTGGGGAGGGAAAGCATTGGGAGGCCATGCTTGGCTATGGCCGCTCGGAGGGGTGGAGAATGGGAATCCTTACTGTCAAGAGGGACTAAATTTTATGTAAATGTACACATTTGCATTATTAGGTGGGGCCTAATTATGCAAATTAGGCCCCACACCAAGACTGTGCACATGACCTCACAAACCCTGGGACCGGCCCTGCTCCTACCTCTCTTTCCGCTCCTTCAATGTGTCTCTTGCCAACTCCACCTCCTTCTCCTTTCCCCTCTCGGTTGGTGTTCCCCAAGGCTCTTTCCTTGGCCCTCTCCTCTTCTTTTTCTATACCCTATCCCTAGGCAAACTCATTGCCTCCCATGGCTTCCAATATCACCTCTATACCGATGACACTCAACTCTCTCTCTCTCTCTCTCTCTCTCTATTCACTCTCTCCATCTATTCAAACTCGCCTCACCAGCTGTCTCTCTGAAATCTCTACCTGGATGTCTCCCTGTCAACTCAAACTCAACATGGCTAAAACTGAACTCCTTATCTCTGCCCCCCTCCCCCCATCCTTCCCATCCCCCAAGCCATAGCTTAGACTTCATCTTTGACTCACCCCTTTCTTTTAAACCCTACATCAACTCTGTTGCCAAATTCTGTCTCTTCTCCCTCCATAACATTGCTAAGATTTGCCCTTTTCTCTCTGTCTCCTCTGCCAAAACCTTTGTTCATGCCCTGGTCATCTCTCGCCTCGATTACTGTAACCTCCTTCTCACTGGCCTCTTCTGCTCTCACCTTTTCCCCCTTATCTCCTTCCAAAACTCTGCTGCCAGGGTCATCCACCTCGCCCATCGCTTCGACCACATGCAGCTCCTCCTCTCCTCTCTTCACTGGCTCCCCCTTCCTGAACGAATAGTCTTCACCTATAAAGCTCTTCACAACCTTGCTCCCCCCCACCTCTCTGCGCTAATTTCCCTCCGTACTCCAGTCCATGAACTCTGTTCCTCCTCTGTCCCTACTTTCGTCCTCCCATGCCTCCCCTGCTCCCCTAACCACCTTCATCCCTTCTCCCTAGCTGCCCCCCATGCCTGGAACTCCCTCTTCCTGCCCACATCCACCTTGCCCCCTCCCTTTGTACCTTCAAATCCCTCCTCAAGACCCACCTCTTCCGCTCTGCCCTCCCTGACTTCTTGCTCCCCTCACCTAAGTCCTGCTGATAGACTCCATCCAGTACGATCTCTTTACTTGAGGTCTGTGTACTCATATCCTCACCACACGGATCAGCCAGTCATCATTCTCGATGTAACCAAGGCTAGCGTGTGAACCTGGGACTTCGCATCTTCGTGAATTTTACATTCCTTGTCTCTCCCTCTATTCCCCTTCCTTTATCTCCCCCCCAGCCCCCCGTCTCTCAGATTATAAGCAGTATGGCAGGGACCGTGTCTATTCCATTACTTTGTAAAGCGCCAGGTACATTGCTGGTGCTATATAAATGCTTGTTAATAATAATAATTTAGCGTTCCTGTTACTACATCAATTCTTAATAGATTTAATTACTATTCTGATCATTATTGCACTTGCATTTTACTCTTTAAAAACTGAGCATATAAACTACTGAGCCAGCTTCTACAGAATACACTGGCTGCTTTGCACCATCGTATGGATGTAAAAGCAGCAGTAAAGATCAACATAACTTGCCCATTAAGTTAGGTTTATGACAGCTTTGCATTGCTGAGGCAATCTTTCTCAGGTTATACTAGAAAATCTGTCTCAATGTTGTGCAGCTCATTGGAAGCCCTATTATGCAATACTTTAAAATTGATTATATCACCACCTAGCTCTTGAACAGTGCATTACAGTCATAGATACCAAAGTCCTTTGTGCAGGAAGACAAGTTATCACCATCCCCATTATACAGATGGGGACATTCACTCACAAGAGAAGTGACCAGCCAAAGGTCACCTGCAGGTGGGACTAGTACCCACATCTCCTGAGTCCCACTCCAGTGTTCTTCTCACAGTGCCTTCCCTTGGTTCCAAACAGCACGATCTCTGTAAAATACACACACATGGAAAGGATTCCTTGGGATGAAGTTTTCCCAGGAAAAAGATACTTGTGATGGAAAATTGTGAATTCTGAAAACTGCTTTCTTGAAGCTCTATATTTGGCCATGTTGAGGAGCCCTGGCATCAGTGATAATCAAGTTCTAAAATATGAAATGATTTTTTTTCAAAAAATTATCTTCCGTAAAAGGTTCAGTCATGTAATGCACAACATTATTATCAAATGCTTATGCTAGCACTCAAAGTGTGCGTCGGTGGGAGGGGATGGTGCCAAAAAATGAAAAAGTTGGAAGAAAATATTTTACTTGAGTGAAACAAGCAGCTAAATTGCTCCTCCTGAGAAATTTCACCATCTCAGGAACTTGGATTGATTTCCCAACCATTTCCCAATATTATTATTAACAAACAAACATTTATATAACAAACATTTATATTACTTTGTAAAGTACCTGGCACTTTACAAAGTAATAAAATAGACAGGGTCCCTGCCCCTAGGGCTTACAATCTGAGAGACAGGAGCTGGGGGGGAGACATAGGAAGGGGAACAGAGGGAGAGACAAGGGGTCTAACATTCATGAAGATGCGAGG
>QEPC01006449.1:280417-327744 GCA_003113815.1 Sphenodon punctatus | reverse complement strand
CCCTGGATCAGCATCAGGAGCCAGGCGCTCGCTCACTGCTGCTGCTGGGGCCGGGGATCCCTGCACTCTAAGCAGGACAGAGACTAGTGCGCCTGGCTCCTGATGCTGATCCAGGGGATGGATGGGGGGAGTCCCTGCTCTTCTGTGAATTCTCTTATGCGCTAGGGTGCCAAGGACAAATTCTTCCCCTTCGCTGGGATGGCTTTCTGCCTCATTGTAGCTGTTCTGCACCCCCATTTCCCTCTATGGGGTGATCACAAAGGGAAGAGGGAGGATCTATCCATCCTTCTAACAGAGACAGCACTGAACAACCAGCCCTCCCCCAGCTGAATGGACTCCCCAGAGCAGGCTGCTCCCTGCCTGCTGTCCCCCTCCCAGGCTGTAGATCCAACCTGCATGGAGTGTCATTTTGTTAGAAAATTCCCCCGCCGCCTCTTTCTAGGCTTGGTACGCTCCCATTTGTGAGAATGGGAGGAGCCACTCGAAGGCGAACAGAAGGTTGCTACCTTGTAAACAAGGTTATTTGAGATGGCTCCAACATTCTCACAAGCACCCATCCTTCGGACCCCACATGGAATTTTCTTCCTAATTGCTTAGGGTTGGAAAGAACTGTGTTGGGTTTAGGTACCTTATATAGGGTGGGGGCGTGTGAACGTCACGTGGGTTTTTTTTTAAGCTAGTGAGCTTGGTATATGCCGGTAAGAGAAGGGCACATAAGTGAAAATGGAAGGAGCCCCTCGAAGAAGAACTTTGTTTACAAGGCAGCAACTTCCCCCGCACGACAGTGGCTACGCCCCTGGCTGCAATGCTGTGAGAATCACAAAGCTGCCACGCTGAAGGGATAGGGGAAACTGTGGCAAACCTGCCACTTCCACATGAAATCTACAGTGGCGAAAATACCGCGGCAGCAACTGCAGAAAGCCGCGAGTGCAAGGCTCACTTCCTAATCATGCTGCTTGGTGCGGAAGAGCACTTTCTGCCGGTAAATGCTGCCATAGCGGTATAGCATTTCAGCCCTACAGTAATATGCTCCCAGCGGCCCATCCTTGTAAGGAGGTGGGCCGCTGCATTCTGCACTAGTTACAGTATCTGAACTATCACCATGGGTAGCCCCACGTAGAGTGCATTACAATAGTCAAGTCTTGAGGTGATGAAAGCATGGATAATAGTGGTCAGGTCGGAGTCTGAGACATACGGCCGAAGTCGTCGCACCAGATGTAATTGGTGAAATGCACGCCTCACCACAGCCCCCACCTACACATCCAGGTGGAGCTGGGAACTGAGGAACACTCCCAGACTGTGAACCTGGGGAACCAGTGGGGAGGCAAAACCCACCAATGGGTTATGGCCATGGTCTTGAAAAATGTTCAGAACAAATTGGCTAAGTCTGCCCGGCAGCAGCTTCAGTTGTCGTCAGGTGGTCAAAACTGGATTTGCTGCAGCAAGTTAGATAGACCAAGTGCAGAGTGCTTGCCATGGCCTTGTGGATCACAATTTGGGAACCTCTGCTCTATGACTAATCAGAATGTGGTGATTTTTAGAATATCTAATGGCATGAGGGGGGCGGCTAATAAATTTAAAGAAATAAATAAAAATAAAATAAGAGAGATGAATCTCTGCACCTTATGTATCATGCAAGTTGGGACAGTGTTATTATTATTATTATTATTATTAACAAACATTTATATAGCGCAAGCAGTGTACCTGGCACTTTACAAAGTAATAAAATAGACACGGTCCCTGCCCCTAGGGCTTACAATCTGAGAGACAGGAGCTGGGGGAGAGACTTAGGAAGGGGAACAGAGGGAGAGACAAGGGGTCTAACATTCATGAAGATGCGAGGTCTCAAGTGCACGTACTTGGCTTGGTTACGATGAGAATGACAGCAGGCAGGTCCATGTTGCAAGGATAAGGGTAAACCGATCGTAGGTATAGGAATAGTGGCTCAGCAGGATAAAGAGTCAGACAGAGCAGAGCGAAAGAGGTGAGTTTTAAGGAGAGATTTGAAGGTATGAAGGGAGGGGGCAAGGCGGATGTGGACAGGGAGGGAGTTCCAGGCATGGGGGGCAGCAAGTGAGAAGGGACGAAGGTGCTTAGGGGAGCAGGGAAGGCGTGGAAGGGTGAGAGAAGGGACAGAGGAGGAGCGAAGTGCACGGGCTGGAGTATGGAGGGCGATAAGTGCAGAGAGGTAGGGGGGAGCAAGGTTGTGAAGAGCTTTATAGGTGAAGACTAGGAGCTTGTGCAGGATTCGTTCAGGAAGGGGAAGCCAGTGAAGCGAAGAGAGGAGGGGCTGCACATGGTCGAAGCGACTGGCGAGGTAGATGACCCTGGCAGCAGAGTTTTGGACAGAGATGAGGGGAGAAAGGTGAGACCGGGGAAGGCCAGTGAGAAGGAGGTTACAGTAATCGAGGCGAGAGATGACCAGAGCATGAACAAGAGTTTTGGCAGACGAGACAGAGAGAAAAGGGCGAATCTTAGCAATGTTATGGAGGGAGAAGCGACAGGATTTAGCAACAGAGTCAATGTAGGGTTTAAAAGAAAGGGGTGAGTCAAAGATGAAGCCTAGGCTACGGGCTTGGGGGACAGGCAGGATGGTGACTCCATCAATAGTTATTGACAGTGAGGAAGGAGAGGAAGGATGAGGGGGGAAGATAAGGAGTTCAGTTTTAGCCATGTTGAGTTTGAGTTGACGTTGAGACATCCAGGTAGAGATGTCAGAGAGACAGTTGATGAGACGAGCTTGAACAGAGGGAGAGAGAGAGGGAGTAGAGAGATAGAGTTGAGTGTCATCAGCATAGAGGTGGTATTGGAAGCCATGGGAGGCAATGAGTTTGCCTAAGGATGAGGTATAGATCGAGAAGAGGAGAGGGCCAAGAACAGAGCCTTGAGGAACACCAACTGAGAGGGGGAAGGAGGAGGAGGCGGAGTTGGAGAGAGACACATTAAAGGAGCGGTCAGAGAGGTAGGAGGAGAACCAGTTATGGACAGAGCCACAAAAGCCAAGGGAGTGAAGGGAATCCAGCAAGAGTGAGTGGTCAACAGTATCGAAGGCAGCAGAGAGATCAAGGAGGACAAGAATGGAATAGAGACGTTTAGATTTAGCCACCAGAAGATCGTTGGTGATCTTAGCGAGAGCAGTTTCAGTAGAATGAAGGGGGCGGAAGCCAGATTGGAGGGGGTCAAGGGAGGAGTTGGAGGATAGGAAGTCAAGGCAGCGGGAGTAGACAACACGTTCAAGCAGCTTGGAAGCAAAAGGAAGGAGTGAGACAGGACGATAGCTAGAAGGGTCAGAGGGGTCAAGAGTGGACTTTTTGAGAATAGGAGAGACTGTGGCATGTTTGAAGGCAGAAGGGAAAGAGCCAGTAGAGAGGGAGAGGTTGATGATGTGCAGGAAGGAAGGGGCGACAGTGGGAGTAATGGAGGTGAGGAGGCGGGAAGGAATGGGATCAAGGGGGCAAGTGGAAGGGTTGGAGGAGGAGAGCAGAGAGGAGATTTCCTTAAGGGAGGCAGGGGAGAAGGAGGACATGAGAGAAGGAGGGGGAGGAGGGAGAGGGGTGGGAGTGGGAAGAGAGGAGTGGGAAGCGATGTCGAGGCGGATCTTGTCTATCTTGGAGGTGAAGAAGGAGGCAAGATCCTGAGCAGAAAGGGAAGAAGGAGGGGGAGGACAGGGAGGCTTGAGGAGGGAGTCAAAGGTAGAGAACAGGCGGCGAGGGTCCCGAGAACAGGACTCAATGCGGGAGGTGCTGTCATAATTTATTATAGCAGGAGATTAACTAAAGGGAGATCTGTGGGGCGGGGGCTGTGCACTGCCTGTTCAAGGCTGGTGCCCCCTAGTCACCCTTCTCCCTCCCATTCCCAAACACTGGCGTCCCCTGTTTCCAAAAGTGCAATCCCTGTGCCCATCCCACCCCTTGCCAATCTGTAAAACTTTAGTTATATCATTGCATTATACTTTTACTTTTTTCAGCTGCAGCTTTTGCCTTTGCCATTACAAAACAACAAAAGAACACACATTTAAAATTGCAATATTCTTGATTTTACAATACAATTGGGATTTGCAGTATTACTACATAAAATAAATCCTTATACCTCCAGGAACCATAATTGCCCCTACTCATACTTCGAACATCTATTCAAATCAACGATCTTTGAGCAGCTCTAATTTTATTATCACAACAGAATAGGTTTCTGAAACATCCGGAATTAGTTTATAAACATTAGTTTATTCCACAAAATAATGGTACATTGGTTCAAAGACCTCTGAGCTTTACCAAACATTATCTACATTTCTATTTTACTTTAACTGCCTTGAAGAATCTACTATTGATCCTGTGTTTACTCATTTTTGTATATTAGCATTGCTAATCACCCTTCCCATTTTTTGTGTAATTTTGTTACTAACAATGCAAAAAATGCTACAGACTTAATATCTGATTTAGCTGTCAATAAAACTTTCTAGCTTCTGATGTATCATATAGTATTATTTTCCATCTAACAATGGCTTTATCCACATCTGTCTTAAATTATCATAAATTGGGCAGTCAAAAAGCACATGTTCTAAACTTTCAACTCTCCAGAGATTACAAAAACATACTCGCTTCTCATATTGTTTATTGCAATAGCTTCCATGTATAATAGCAGACTCAAACATCTGAAAACGTAATAAGATGCAACTCCTATACAACTTTGGATCAATATCAATATCCAAATATTCTTCCCGCTTGAAGGTTACCATTGCATTATAGCCAAGGCCCCATTGTACTAGGGCCAGCACTTTTAATAGTGTGAGATGTTCAACCACATGCTATTAAGTCTATGATTTTAGAGGCCTTTTTCTCAATGAAAAAATATTCCTAGTAGTAATCTCCTGTAGCAAGTGTGAATGAGCAAAGGGCAGAAAGACGACATGTGTTTGAGGAAGGGCATAGATAACAGTCCTGAGTATGCTTGACCAGGCACCATAATATTATTTTTCAATAAAACAGGTTGAATCATAAACATAAACCATAATCTGGCCACTTTATAATATAAAGCTGAACCTCAGGACCAGGGGCTAATTGCAGCCCTCAAACAAGATTTTATATGGCCCCTGGTCTCGTGTCTGGATCTCATCCCTGGATCCATTCTCTACCCCCAACTACTGAAGAACTGAGCTCATGATAAGGGAGCAGAGAGCATGCACGCAAGGGTAGGGGCCAGATCTACAACACAGATCCATGATCTGGACCCTCCTTTTCTTGAATAAACCCGTTAAGCCCCTCCACACCCCCAACCTCTATGTGGCCCTCGGAGCTCGTACTAATATTCAGTGTGGTCCCCAGGACAGAAAAGGTCCCCCACCCCTGATATAAAGTGCTGATCTTAATGTTATACGATTTTTAAAAAATCAACTCAGTCTTGCAAGAAAGAAAACAGTATTGTTATTTACACTTGCATCTGAGCCAAACCCTTTCTAAAATGCCATTTTAAAATTGAAATTGCCAGTAGGCCATGTCTTTAAATAATTCATACTTGCATGCAGAATGTCTTTTACTTTTCAGTGGATGAAAGCTAAATGAGGAACATTAAACCTTCATGGTTCTTGAAGGTTTTTTAAAAGAGAAAGTTAGGGGGAAAAATGTGAGGGGAAATTATTTCACTGTGAAATGACAAGGAAGGAAGACAGCTTACTGGACAGGGTGAGATTTGACTACCACCTGTATGTTTAGTGATTATTTATATAGCACAAACAATGTGCCTGGCACGGAACAATCATGAGTTAGACAGCCTCTGGACCAAGGGGCTTACCATCTAAAATGGACGTGGGAGGGGAAACAAGGGAGAGGGGGATTTAAGGAAAGTCAGGGATATATTCATGAAGTTGAGAAGTTGCAGGTTCAGGTGCTTAGCTTAGCTACAGGAGAGAGAAGGGAAAGTAAGCACAGCGGGAATGAGAAGCTAGGGAAAACCTGAGAAAAGAGTGAGGTAGGTTTTGAGGAGGGAGGGAGGGAGGGAGCGGAGAATGTGTGCTTGGGGAGGGAATTCCAGGTGTAGGAGCAACATGGGAAAAGGGGCAAAGAGACTGCTCTTGCCTCCCCCACCTTTGGAATATAGCTAATACAACCCCATCAAATTGAGAAATGTATTGAACTCCCTGAAGAAGTTCCAACTAAATGAAGGCACAGATTCCCATCTATATAGAAGTATAGGCTGCCCTGAGAGTCTCACCATGGTCCTAGACTTTTTGTATCATCTTCATATTGAGCAGTTCAAATACTGTTTCTGGATAATCACACTGTTCACAAGAACAGGCTATCCTGAGTCTCGTTATCTCTGATGGTAACAACAAGCCATGCTGTAAGCATTCACACAAATATGGAGTGATTACCAATGGGGAGACTACTCTAGATGTAAATGGTCATGTGAACAGTCAGATGTTAACTGTTAAGTAACTGAATGTACATAATTCATTCTTTTCCTGTTCACACAATCACATACCCTGGGGGATAAGCCACTATAAAGTATGTTCTCTAATCTGGAGTATTTGCCCCTGCAGGTAACCCCGCCGCTGCCCATTGACTTTTAACACTGTGCTCATGTTAACAGAAGGGGGTATTGAAGCAAAGTGAGGTAGTTACCCCATGTAACTGATCATACAAAAAAGGCCTCCGAGTCCTAATTGGGACTTGCTATAGCTACACAGCCTTACATGCTATCAGTTGAGCAATTGTGGTCCAAATATTGGGTGTAATCCCCTGCTTCCAAGCTGTGCGTTTCCTGAGATGCCCATGTGGCAGGGAGGTCCACTAGAGCCCCTAAGGGGTACTGGCAGGTCATTTGGGAATGAGCAAAATCCAACTTGCCACGCACCACTCCACCAGCTAGCACCCCTCTTAATTCTTGGGTGCTAATTCTGGAGTGAGTGCATTAACGCCAAAGCTCTCTGGTCCTGGCCTCCAGTCCCACATCTAACCAGGCCTATCACCACCAGTGGTGCCTAAGTATCATAGGGCAAAAGCCCTTCAATCTCAATATAAGTAGGTAAATATATAAGACAGCTCACACCTGAGTCCAGAGTTAGGTTGTCTGCATAACTTCACTTCAGTCAGGCATGGCTTCCGGTCCAACTCCTCCGTCCTATGGTGTCTCAGGAGCAACAGAGACCATGTCCTGCTCCTATGGCCACCACAGACCAACTGAACAGACTAGAGTCCTTAAATAAGGCTCAGGCAGGCCCAGTTCAGGACAGTCATAGGGAGAATGCCTGACCCATGGACTTTGCCACAAACAGCATTCAGGTTCCTAACTGAGCATACTCCAGCACTTAGGTTGCTTTTAGATGTGCGCGGTGAACACACGGTATAAAATCACGCTGCATGTAAATATTCAGTGTGTGGGATTTAGACGTGACATTTCTCATGTTAAAACAGGTTGTGTGTTCTTTTAAAGCTGCAAATTAAATACCTCAATGTCAAGGTATTTAATTTGCGGCTTTAAAAGAACGTGCGACAAGCTTTAATGCATGGAATGTCATGTCTAAATCCCACACATGGGATATTCACACGCAGCATGATTTTATGCCATGTGTTCGCTGCGCATGTCTAAAAGCGGCCTAAAAACTCAGACTGCAGCTCTCTTATCTTCATCTGGGCATGCTTGCAGCAGCCTTCTTCAGTCCCAGCTGAGCAAGCCAAGGAACCTAACTCTAAGTCCCGCTGTGACAGGACTGACCCTATTACACCCATCTTCCCTTCCTGCACTCCGGCCCCCACTCCTTCCCACCTCAGTGCTCCTGCCAATCCCCCCTATTTGACTAAGCTTCCTCTCTAATCTCTCCTTCCAACTTCTCTCTCCATGCTCTTGCCAAGAGCCCCTGTCTCTCCCTACGGCTCCCCCTGAACTTACACTCTCATCACCACCCCCACTTATGCTCTTTGTTGCATTAAGCTCCAGCTCCTCTAACTCCTGCAGGGAAGGGAAGACTGCGTTTTGCTTGCATACTCCATGGTCCTCTAAACAGTGAGTTTTATGGCAGACAGTAACCTATCTGTCTGGGGCTTCTTCCGTTGTAGGGTCTACTATTTTGAAGAAAGTAGCAGTCGTAGGAGGGAAGAAAGGAACATCTGTCCACCTCAATATTTTGAAGAAAAAATACTAAACAAAACACTGTGGATCACCCCAACTTGAAATATGGTGTAACAGATTGCAGCCTAGTAGGACTGTTACTCACCATAACAGAGGTAGCAGGGTGGCATTAGAGCTGGCTACCAACTTGATAAAGGCTTAAGACTGTGTGAGGCTTGGCAGAAGCCAACCTGAAAGAGGCAGAAAGCCTCAGAACTGCATCAGCTAAAAGCAGCTATAGAGACTTACAGAGCCTAAGTAGAAAGCAGTCAGCAAACTACTCATTAGCTGCTTATTAGCTAAGCAGCAGGGTACTCAGCTGTGAGTAAGTTGCTCAAACAAAGAAAGAGGAAGTAGCTGGGCGGGGATAGTTTAGCCCAGCTACAAAGCTGAGTTAGAAGGACAGGAAAGATAGTCTATGTTTGGGCACAGCAAAGGCAGTAAGCAATGCATAGCTAGAAGCTGAATTCCAGGCTATATTGACTGGGGATTGTTGGGCCAGAAGCTGGTGATCTGGTCATACTATCCTGGGACCACACTGTGGGATGTTTAACATACCATAAGCCACTGTTTTGAGATAATTCCCAGGACTGAGTTTTGATTTTTGAGGGGCTGATCCTGACAACTCACCACTGACACTGCCAAGCTGTTACATATGAGACATGTGTGCACTCCCCATCTCAATCTAACTTAACTACACCTAGAAAATCTGTATTGCATCAGAATGGAACTGTCGGTCTATACACAGAGGCTGTGAGTACAGGAGGCAGGACTTTTGCAGAAGTCAAGTATTTATTGTATTCAGCAAAATAATTGCTATAATACACCACATAAGGTACATGACAGACAAAACAATTAAACAACAGTTAACTAAAAGCAGAACTGAACAGAAACCAAAAGCAGGTAAAAAACCAAAGTCCATCCTCCGAGGGGACGCTGCAGCATGAAAGGAGAATAGCTGATATGTTCTACAATCCAGATTTACATCGCAGCAGGCAGATTCCTTGCTTCGGCAGCACATATACCACTTTTGCAGAAGCTGGAAATATGCTATGGAACTATTGCCGACGCACCCTCAGCCCCAAATGAGACACGGAGACATGAGCTGGATTGTAAAAGGCTTCACTCTTTAATGCAATCAGAGCAAGAACGTTGGTTAGATTGTCACTAGGCAATCGAATGGGTCCAGTATTTTCTATAATCCTATAATAACATTAACAGGTATATATATGGCGTGGATATGCCCTCCAATGCCATTACCAATTTAAATTAAACTTTTCCCTTCGAACAGCTCCCTGGCCAAGGCCGAAGGGTGAATGCCTCAGAGGCCTGAGTCAGGAGTATATGGTGTCATTAAGATCGAGGGCCATGCTTGCCCTTACCCCCGCTTGACACTCCCCCCCGGGGAACGATCCTGCCGTCAGCCTTGCCCTGCTTGTCAACAGGTATCATCCCCCATCTCTTATGGAGATGACTCCTTTATCTATACTATAACTACCTAACAAACAGCCTATTAACCATACTGGACCCCCGCAAGAGTGCGACTAAATTCTTTCTTAATCTTTGTTAACAGCATTTCCAATTCACAATCATCCTTATTTCTCCAATTACCCTTAATTATTATCGAATTAAATTTAACTATATTAAATTATTGTCGAATCATGCCAAATCAAATTCCAAATATTATTTAATTCTTCCTATACTGTAAAGAAGGCAAAACAACAGAGCCGTCCTAATGTTGGGGTGCTCTGCAAAAATTCCTTCTTGGTCCCCTTGTGGCAACCAGTTAACCAAAAACCTACAGTATTAGGGGGATGGGTGGGTGGGAACAATTTTCCCCCCTTCTTCGCAGGCGCAACCGTTGCCTGCCGCTGCTGGGTCCGAGTGAGAAGGGAGGAGAGAAGGAACCGCGTGCGCTGGCCGTCCTCCCCGCCCCTCCCTTCTAGCAGGGAGGGGGAGGGAGCGTCCCCAGCGCCGACCAATCAGGCGCCCGTTCTCGGGCCCTGATGCCTGGGCCGCCAATCACAGGCGCCCAGGCCGAACAGTGCGGGGTTTCCTTAATCCCTGCAGCTCCTCCGCGCTCATCCCGAGGGCTGGAAAAGCGGCGGGCGCGGCAACCTCCCCCCGCCCCTATTGTGGTGCGGAGGGCCCTTGCCGACGCACCCTCAGCCCCAAATGAGACACGGAGACATGAGCTGGATTGTAAAAGGCCGCACTCTTTAATGCAATCAGAGCAAGAACGTTGGTTAGATTGTCACTAGGCAATCGAATGGGTCCAGTATTTTCTATAATCCTATAGTAACATTAACAGGTATGTATATGGCGTGGATATGCCCTCCAATGCCATTACCAATTCAAATTTAAACTTTTCCCTTCGAACAGCTCCCTGGCCAAGGCCGAAGGGGAATGCCTCAGAGGCCTGAGTCAGGAGTATATGGTGTCATTAAGATCGAGGGCCATGCTTGCCCTTACCCCCGCTTGACACTCCCCTCCCGGGGAACGATCCTGCCGTCAGCCTTGCCCTGCTTGTCAACAGGTATCATCCCCCATCTCTTATGGAGATGACTCCTTTATCTATACTATAACTACCTAACAAACAGCCTATTAACCATACTGGACCCCCGCCACCAAAAAGGGGCAACATTTCAATTTGTCCCTTGCCCCACCAACGCTCGCTCACACAAGATTGCTCAAAAACACCCCCAAGTTCTCTAAGTACAAGCTGTTTCCTTCTCTGGACAGATGTACTCCATCGGTCAAAAACAATTCCGGCCGGGCGTGGGTAATTTGATTATGTTTCAAACAGCTTCCCCCCACCGCCAGCCACCATTTATTAATTTCCCTATTTACATTACGCCTAGCCTTGTCAATTATTTTTGGGTGCACCCCAGCGCCCCAAGTGATGCGTGGCATTAAGTGGGTCCAAACTATCTGTACCCCGGGGAAGAAACCTTTAATTGACAGCATCTGCGACTTAATCTTTATAATCAAACTTACACTAGTTCCTATTCTTAAATCATTTTCCCCTAAGTGTATAATTATGATACTTGGGTGTGGAAGGTTCTGTAACTGTAACAACCATGGGATCAGTTGTTCCCATTTCATCCCCCCCCGACCCATCCATCTGATTTGCGCTCTGTTTCCCATACCCAAATGTGTTCCCCCCAAAGATTGTCTAGCTGCATCTCCTGCTCGGCGCACCAGGCTGTGGCCGACCATCCAGACCACCGTCTTACTTCCTGTGTGACACCTATGGCCTAAGAGAATGTACATAAGAAAATCAAGTGTTAGTTTTTGTATTGCGGCCGGATGTATCCCAAATAGGCCCTTGAACGCCATCTTCCTAAGGTCTTAATTTCCTTTCCCGATAACCCCGCCTCCGAAGCTGTTGTTGCAGCTCCAATTCTAAATGAATGAGACCCATAATTTTTGGGTGACAAGCCTATTTCCTGTATTGTTCTCCTCATTACTATATTAAATTGGTACCGTGTGACTGGTGTTCTATCCCCATGTATAAACATGTTTCCTTCAACCTGTGGTCGAATTGTCAGGTACTCAGTGACCATTTGAAACGGGCAAAGCTCGTGTCTGTCAATCCGATTCAAAACGACCCACTGTCCTCTTCCCCTCTGGTCTGTTTTTGAACGCCTGACCCTTATTTTTAATAAGCTATCAGAGAGTTGAATGTCCTGCCTATTTAGAGCCTTTCCTGAGCTATCCCTTCTGCTTTCTGCCACAACTTCGCTTATCCTAAATGCCCCAAAAAACATAACCTTAAAAAGTGTAGAAAACAGTGTAACTTCATATTGATTTAAACAAACTCTCGGCAATGCACTGCACAATTCTTGCAGGATGGTGACAGTTATGGGGGCCCTCTTATCGTCGTGTTTTTCCCTTCCTCGCTCCCAGGATTCGAACATTCGGCGAGCGAAAAACCCATTGTCAGGTGGGGGCTGCCCGTTCATGCGACTTATAAATGCCAAAGCAGCTACCTTTCCAGATATTGTCCTTCCTGCCAAACCCCGGTTCCGTAGGTGCAAAATAAATTGGAGCATTTCATCCTCCCTTATGGGGAAATCCAAACCCCAGCCCCTAATTTGCCTGTAGTCTTGAAACTCCTTGTACGCCCTGGTATAAGCTGACAATGTACGGGGTGCAAGGGAGCCCTGTACTATTCTTTGTACTTCTATTCTCCAAGGTTCCATACCCCTGGGGGGAGAGGTTCTGGGTTGTGTGCAGCAGCCGGCGCTAACTCCCGGAATCTCTCCATCTGTAATCGAGAGAGCGCATCTGCTATATTATTGTCAACCCCTGGTACGTGCCGTGCTGTAAATAGGATGTTGTGCTGCAAACAGTTTAGGACCATTGTTCGCACGAGGCGCATAACCCTCTGTGACCTTGATGACATAGAGTTGATCACATGGACAACTGCTAGGTTATCGCACCAGAAAACCACCGATTTATCGGAAAATTCCCTGTGCCACAACTGCACAGCCAAAACTATCGGAAATAACTCCAGGAATGTAAGGTCCCGAGTTATCCCAGATGCAACCCATTCGCTTGGCCAAGGTGCAGCGCACCAACGCCCTTTAAAATAAATTCCAAAACCAATTCCTCCTGCTGAATCCGTATGTACTTGTAAATACGTTCCCCCTGAGAAGTTCTCCCGCCAAAAACTTACTCCATTGTATTTTGCTAAGAACGTGGCCCATATACTCAGATCATCCTTAATCCCTTTCGTTATGCGGATGTGATGGTACTGGGGAGGATTACCTGCCAGTGGAATGTAGAGCCTGGATAGAAATGCCCTACCTGGGGCGACCACCCTACACGCGAAGTTTAGGCTGCCTACTAAAGATTGAAGAATGCGGATGGTAACCTTTTTGGCTGTCATGCAATTTTGTAATTTACCACGCAATGCCTCCAGCTTATCAGCAGGTAAACGAGAGAGCAAGCGGACTGTGTCAATTTCTATCCCCAAATATGTGAGTCTGGTCGCGGGTCCCTCTGTCTTTTCAGGGGCCAGGGGCAGTCCAATTTGTTCTGCCAGTACCTGGAACTCCGTCAACAGCTCCTCGCATGCGCCCGGAGCCGCCGAGGCAATAATGAGAAAATCATCTAAATATTTGGAGATTTCACCTAACCGAATCCTCTGCCTGAATGCCCACTCTACTAACGAACTGAAACGTTCGAACGCAGAGCATGAAATTGAGCATCCCATCGGCATAGCCCGATCAAAATAATACTGATCCTCAAACTTCATTCCTAGAAGGTGAAAGCTGTCCGGGTGGACCGGCAAGAGTCTAAATGCCGACTTGACGTCGCACTTCGCTAAACGAGCTCCCTTTCCGAATGCCCTTACCCTTTCTATGGCCTGGTCGAAAGACGTGTACCGTACCGTGGCCAACTCCCTTGGAATGGCATCATTTACTGATCGTCCCTTCGGGTAGGATAGGTGATGAATTAAACGAAATTCTCCCGGGGCCTTTTTTGGTACTATCCCTAGGGGAGAGATCACCCATTCCCTAAAGGGGGGAACAGCAAATGGGCCAGCTATTCTCCCTTCGTTTGTTTCTTTCAAAATTTTGTCTCTTACTACATGTTCCATGCCCTTCACTGACTTAAGGTTGGGAGGGGTCCGCCCTTGTGTTACTTTTGTTGCCGGAATAACAAAACCTAACTTGAAACCCTGAATAACATAATGAACCTCCTTCCTATCCGGGTGATCCCTTAGGATCTGCTCGAGTCGCCGAATATTAATTGGTGTTGGGCCCTTTTCCTTTCCCGGGTCCTTGCTGTCCACCTTGGCTGTTCGGACCGGGTCCTGTGCCCATTTGGTTTCTCCTACCTCCTGTTGGCCTTCCCCTGTAACAGTTGGAAACTGAGTGCGTTCCGCCGCATACTGAGCATGCGTGACGGAACTTACAATTCCCTCGTGTGCAACGCCCATTTCTGTTATACTCCCAACAAGTGGCGCTACCTGGGCGTCTATTGTCCCCTCTGTTAGGATCATTTGCTGGGGCTACCCCGCCCTTTATTAATATATGTCCGCTATCCGTCTTTGGTGTATTGGTCGTATCGACCATACAATCCAGCCACAGATCCTGGGCATGCTGATCCCAACGGAGCCCCGGTGTGAAAGAAGCTCTATGACGAAAAGCTTCATCATACCTTAGCCATGCTCCCTGGGGGCCCACCCCATACGCCCTCTTTATGATATCTGCGTATTTCAGCAGTTCCACTGCCCGCTCTGGAAAAACTTCCAGTATCACCCCTAAATATATGGAAAAGGCGGAGGACCAGTTTGCCCAGTTCCTGTCTGCCTTTGGTCTCCGAAATCTCTCTCTTTCTTTACTATCTTCCTTATCCGCTGGGTCACTTATAGGGTCACTAAATAGGAGTACAAAGATGTCAATATACTCCCCCTTCCATATTTTCTCTCTGGTGGTGTATGGTAGGTGTTCCCCTATAGGGGCCGATAGTTCTGAGTATCCCCCCCCGAGCGGGGGTGGGGGGCGATTAAATACGGGGCTGTGGGCTGTCCCTGGAAACTCTGGCACCCTATCTTGCTCCGACCCTTGTCTCAGCCGCTTTGTATTCTCCGGGCGGAAACCGCTACCCGCTGCTTGGTATCCCGTGGGAGGAGGAATCGGTGTCACCTTCACCCATGTCCCATTCCACCACAGCATCTGCGGTGCATTGCGCAAAGTTGAGGGGGTGGTAGGTTGGGCCTGTCTGTGCGTCCCTTCTTCTCCGTTTACCCCGTCCCCCCTTTCCTTCTCTGCTCTATCTAGTTGTGCCCTTAGCCGTGCATCAAATCTGGCTAGCCAGTGAGTCCTTCCTTCCTGTTCCTCCTCCCCATATACACTCCTATCCTGTAAAAAACCCATCTCACCTCCTCGGGGCCATCCGTGCGTAGTCCTTGGTGGTTCTAGTGGTGCCCTCCTGCTTGCTGCCATCTCCTCCAGCTCCTTCTCAAGCCCCTGGATTCACTCCCACATTGCCCGATCTCCCGGCTCGTCGTCCTCGCTCCCATCATTCTGTTCTGTGGCTGATGGTTCGGTCTCTTGTATACCTGTTGGGACAATATTCTGCCCCCTTTCGGCTTGGGGTGCCCTTTCCGGTGGGGCCCCGAGTGCCGCAGATGGGGTACTCCTTCTCCCCATCGGCTGGCTTCTCTCCCCTTGGTATGCCAAAGGGGCATCCTCAGGGGCTTCCCAAGGCAGCCCCCTCCCCTCTTCGCTCCAATCCCAGCCTTCGTATCCCGCTGTGGGGTGTCTATAGTCCTGTCCAGGGGCATGACTTTGTGCCCCTTGGCACTCACTCCAGCCAGCCTGGTATGGCTGGCGCGGTGGAGGGTAGTAGGCCTCTGCCCACTCTTCATTTCTAAAACGGGCGGGGGGGGGCCAAGGCCCGACCTCCACGCCGTAGCGCCCCTCCACCTTCATTTTGGGCCGGGGCCCAGACCTCCACAGGGGCACTGCGCCCCCTTTCCTTCTTACCATAACCTCCCCGGGGGGGTGCTCCCCTCGGCCCAGTGGCACTGCACCCCACTTCCTCAGGCCCCTGGTCCCATCTAGGGGCTGTTTCCCTCTGGTAAGATACCCCTTGCTCTCTCAAAGTAGCTGTCAGGGCCTCGCAGGCCTGGAGGCGGCTCCTCATTTCCACCCTTGAAGGGGGGTTAGGACTTAATTCCCCCCCACCAGTTGGGCAATCGGCGCCGGCCAGAGGCGCGCCCGCTACTTCGGCGACCTTTCTTTTCCCCCCTTTCTTTTGCTTCGGGGGCTGAGCCGCCCGTTTCTTTTGTTTCCCCATCTCCCCGGGGCCCTCTTACAATTTCTCCAACAATTTTCCCCCTTCTTCGCAGGCACAACTGTTGCCTGCTGCTGCTGGGTCCGAATGAGAAGGGAGGAAAGAACCGCGTGCGCTGGCCGTCCTCCCCGCCCCTCCCTTCTAGCAGGGAGGGGGAGGGAGCGTCCCCAGCGCCGACCAATCAGGCGCCCGTTCTCGGGCCCTGATGCCTGGGCCGCCAATCGCAGGCACCCAGGTCGAACAGTACGGGGTTTCCTTAAGCCCTGCAGCCCCTCCGCGCTCATCCCTTCGGGGCTGGAAAAGCGGCAGGCGCAGCAACCTCCCCCCGCCCCTATTGTGGTGCGGAGGGCCCTTTCCTGTAAATAATAGCTTAGCGCAGGTCTGAATGTGTTTAAAACTAAATGCAGCACTCATTCTCTGATTTTGCTTTCCTTTGGTAAGTTCTTCATATGCACAAACAAAATCCCCAGAAAAGCTAATCAAGTTAACACTAACACATGCTGGGAAGGAAGAGAGAAACTGTTATTGTTATTTCTATTTTTAAATGATAGGTGCTCGAACAGTGTTGTAAAACGGCTTACATGAATAGTACAGTAATAACATAAAATGCCATGATATCTCATTGGTGGCACACCTTGCAATATTAAAACAGTTGTGCTATGAATCAAAGAAGGGTTTGGACTTCAGATTGTTTTATTAGCCAGGAGTAAGTTGGATCCAAAAGACAAGTGATGTCCTTGCCCTTTGGGTGTCTCCAGCAACCCCCAGCACAGTTACTTTACCCTAGAAGCTCCCAGGATTCCCATCTCATTCTTTAGAAAGCCAAGCACAACCATTCTGTAACCTCCAAGGCCTCCCTGCATTTCTAGACACAGCTAGAAGCCACCAGCACAACTGCTCTTTCTCCCACAGCTGCAAAACTAGCAAGGACAACCCTAAGCCTTCCTCCTTCAACTGTTGGCGAGGTTCTCTCACCTCAGTTCCTATTGCCGCCAGCAGTAATATTACTGTCTCCAAAATGGTTACTGCTGGAAGTGAAGGGTCCACTCTAGCCTGTGAACCTGGACTCATTAGTAACAATTGAATTTGTAGGCTAGAGAGGCAAGAATAGCCAGGAGGAAATCAATCCACCACCACGAAGTTGGAGCAGATGTTCCCCCCACCTCCTATTATTTTATCGCTATGCTATTATGAAGAGATTCCTCTTTCTGGTAAAGTCAGCAAGCAGTTCTCAATCAGACATCACTCGTATACATTACAAAGTGCTAGATTCACTTCTTTGGTCTGCTAGAAAAGAGTAAGTTAGAAATGACTGAACAGTCAAACCTCACTATTGTCAACTCTTGTTTATAATGAACTCCCATCAACAATCCTAACTTCAAGAACCAGGTCCATTTCTATCAATTGCACATTACTAAACCCTCTCATCACAGACTTGCCCTATAACTAGAGCTGCAACTGGGCACCTGAAGATTTGGGCTCCCCTGACAAATCTGAGGTGCCTGAATCGACCCAGCACCATTCAGGCACCATCGATGGCCAGATGAGACCCGGCAGACTGCTCTAATATACTGGCTGGCCTTTGAAACTGACAGGCCTCTGCTGAGCTGTAGTCAACCAAGCTGGATCCTGTCACTTTAAAAAGGCCACTCACCCCCCACCCCCCACCCCCCACTAGAGAGTCTCTCAATTGAGAGGCAAACTGACAGGTCCTATCTCCATCCAAGGAAGGAGATTCCACAATCTTCCTAGGCAGCCTATTCCACTGCAATTGGCCAACTGTTTTTACAGTTAGGAATCCCCCCCCCCNTGTCAGTGGAGAACAAATGCTCGCCATCTTTTTTGTGGCTTCCTTTCAGATATTTGTAAACTACGATCACATCCTCTCTTAGTCTTCTTTTCTCTGGGCTAAACATAACCAGTCCCTTCAGCCTTTCTTCATATAACTCAGGGTGATTTCAGATGTTACGGGCACCCGATTCACCAGAGTGGATACATATAACTGTATCTAATCCTCATACCATTTTAGTATCAGTAAGTCTCTTAATATAGCCATATGCCAACCTCATATCCTTTTAATAATTTTGCACTTTTAAATAACTATAAAATCTTTAAACCTTTTTCAACCTTTTATCGTTTGCCATTGCATATAATTGTATCTAAACTTCATATCATTTTAATATCAGTAAACCTCTTAATATAACCATATGTTAACCTCATATTCTTTTACTAATTTTAAACCTTTTAATAGCCATAGAATCTTTAGCATTGTCTCTCAAGTACTGTTTTTTTGCTCGCATCCTTGTTTATGTAGAAATCCTTCTAGCTCATTTGGTTCCATAAATATCTTTCTCTCTCATTCCAAAGGATAGTCATCCTCGCAGGGAACCATAGTTGGGGTTTTAAGTCTTTTTGATTCAATTCCATGAAATATTTTGCCCATTTCCTACGTTTATTCATTGTCTCTCCTGCGTAATCAGGGAAAAATTTAATTTTTTTGTCCTTGATATTCCAAGGATTTATTGCCCCTGGCCAGCCTCAGGATTTTTTCTTTTTGTTGGAACTCCAAGAATTGTATAATTATGGCTCTGGGGGGGTTCATCTTCTTCAGGCTTGGGCCTGTTGGCTCTGTGTGCCCTTTCTATTTTTGGGTTATGTACACTGGGCTCCCCTGGGAACATGGTTTCCAGCACTTTCCAAATAAATTGTATAGTGTCTCTCCCTTCCCAGTTTTCAGGGATGTCCACTAATCTCAAATTGGACTTTCTGGTCCTGTTTTCCTGATCTTCGCACCTTGCTTCCAGTGCTTTTATTAAGTCCATCATTTTAGTTTGTCGGTCCTGGCCATTTAGGATATTATCTTCCAGTGCTGAGATTCTGTTTTCAGCAATGCCTATTGTTTTGGTCAGGGCCTCAGCTTTCTTTTTAATATGTTGGTCTGCTTGCTGGAGCTTAATAATTTCAGCCATCTGGCTTTCCCTTGCTGCTTCTGCAGCAGCCATTCCAGCTTTTATTTCAGTTAGTATGGCAAATATTCTATCGTCTCTGTCATTGTCTACTTTCCATTCTGGGCTCTTCTTCTGTGGTTGTGGGCGCCATTTTGGCTCCACTTTCCACCCGTTGGGGATGGGGAGCCGCCGTTTTTGGTTGGAATAGTTTTTCCATGGCTGATGCCCCAGATTTGCTTTCCTGGGCCCCCTTTGATTTCCCCATCCTCCCGTACCTGTTTTGAGGCTCTGACTTCGGTTTCCCCCCCACTTCTGTGAGGTTTTTTGCGGCGTGGGGAAAGGAGCTTTGGGAAGCGTGTCTACTGTAGTTTGCGCATGTGCAGTTCCCTCTGACAGTTTTTTTCTTGCTGCACCTGCCTCACCGCAAGCCCCATTGGCTCCGTGCAGCCTAGCCCGTGGCCAATCACAGACTGCGAAGCCAGTGGTCTGAGGTGAAAAGGGATGGTGATTGGGCAGGCTGCCTGCTACTCCAAGCCTCTCCACCCATGGTGCCAAGAAGTCTGCTCCTCAGCTGACTCCCCCTCCCTGTCATGTTTGACCTTCCAGTGACACTTTTTTTGCCACCCGAACTCACCCGAACGCGATCCAAACTGACCAAACTGTTCGGTCATTTCAACGTTCGGAATTAAGTTCAGGTTGGTCAGTTTGTGTTCGGATTCGGGTTTGGGTTCGGTCGTCCGAACAGGCCAAGTTCGGGCCAAACTCCGAACTTCCAAACCGCGTTCGCCCATCCCTACAGAATGTCCAGCTGGTGTCTCAGCTCCTTTGGGGGATACAACACTGTGAGCACATTATACCTGTGTTTCAGAGTCTGTACTGATAGCTTTCTGATAGCTTTCCAGGAACAATTCATGGTGCTGGTTTTGATCTTAAATGCCCTAAATGGTGTGGACCCCACATATCTGAAAGACTGCTTCCTCCACTGTCTCCATTATGATCTGTGCCATTGGCTGGTAGTGCTCTCTTGCAGGTATAATCTGTCATCGGGCCATATGGCGAAGGCACACAGAGAGACATACTCAGTTGCTGCCCCAGTATTTTGGAACTCCCTTCCCCTAGAGGTTTTTCAGAGCCCGAGATGGAAATTTTCAAACAGAGGCTGGACAGCCATCTCTCAGGGATGTTTTAGCTGTAGTTATTCTGTATCCAAGCAGGGGGTTGGACTAGATGGCCATCAAGGAACCTTGTTCTAGCCCTGCCATTCTATTCTTCTATAAATTTGTGGCTGGGAATGGAATGGTGCTGCCTAGTGCTACTCAGGGTGCAATGGCTTCTGTAATATCCCTCACAGGTAGAGGGTCATCTACAGCTGAGCTGGGAACTCTACTCAGATGAGTAGAGTAACTGATGAAAGAGTAATTTAACAGCTTGAGAGACAGTATGAGCTAGTGAAGTAAACTTGGGACTAAAAGCCACAGATTTCTGCATTCTCATACAGGCATATCTCCCTCTGTGATTTCTATTCAAATTGCTCAAACTCTGTGCCTCAGACACCAATAGGTTAGTAACATTTACCTAATTTGCCTCATTTGGGTGGGCCTTTACTATTAGTTAATCCTTGTGAAGGGGTACTACAAAGTGCATACAAAATGTTCCAGTGAGAAGTAATTATGGTGGCATTCATATTAGGTCCCAATTAAAGCTCCACCTGTGCTGTGCAATGTGCACATGCAACACGCACATGCTCTATGTGCATACATGAGGCACATACAATGTGTGCATGCGTAGTACACACATTGCAGATTCTGTACATGTTGTGCACCTGTGTTGTGTGAGCACACCCTGTACCCATGCAACCTTGCATTGGTGCCTTATTTGCAGTGTGAACAAGTTGACTTCAAAATACATAGGGAATTGGGGAGAGTCTCTAACACAAGCAGTTGGGATCCATTTCTCCAGTAGCAGGATGCTGGTGATTATTTCAGGATTCCAGTCACCCTTTCTTTTCTTTTTTAAAGAGTCCCAAAGGCTCACCTTTAATCAGCCAGCCTCACAAATCCCCACATAACTATAATAGGGACAGGTGGGGCAGCTGGGCCGGGGTGTGTGTGTGTGTCATACTCCCCCTGGAGCAGCTACATTCTCTACCGTGGGGAGGGGGCAGAGGAGCCCCATTCTATCTTCTGCAGCAGGCCCATTCCAGCCTAGCTACACTCCTGCTAGACTGTGCTTCTGCAGGCTGATTTCCAAAAAACTTAAGCCTAGACTTTGATCAGACAAAAATAATTCTGCTGTTGCCCAGTGAAACACTGAACTGCTGAAAGCTCTAAGTCCCTTCACCACCAAATGGCGGCGACGGGGGTTTGGCGCGCCCCTCCCAGCAGGAGGAGGAAATGGTGCTGCTGTAGGGGGAGCCTGTTAGAAGGCTCCCGCTATGTTGTTATAGGGTTGTTAGGCATCCCTCCTGAGTGGTGCGAAGGTGTCACGTGGGGCAGGGAAGCCCGCCCTTTGTTAGGAGGGGTGGACTTCCTGCTGCTGTAGAAGCGGATCAATTGGGCTTCAGGACGTGAGCAGTGAGCAGCAAGAAGGCTTTGCTGCTGATTGAGCATTCACTGGAGGCAATTAGGGCCTGCAACAGGATGGGCAGCTCCAGGAAGAAGCCGACGGCTAAGGAAGGAGCCTGGTGAGTGGGGATGCCCTGATTGGAAGCTGGAAGGAGCACGGAGAGGGCAGACAAGGGGCCGCCGAGCAGGGAAATCCCTCCCAGAGAAGAACTGCTCGCATGCCTTGAGGCGTGCGAGCATGCGATTCAGGTTGGCTCCCAGGTGGGCGGGCACCTGGGAAATGGGGCAAACACCAGAGGAGGCAGCCAGGCCCAGGTAACAGAGGGCATGGCAGAGTTGGGCAGTGGGTACGACGCGTGTGGCACGCGGAGGGCAGTTGCCACCCGTGGGGGGAGGGTCATTTCCCCTCCTGTGAGGTTTCAAGAAGAGGCTGGGTAGTCCCTTCCTTCAAGGGAGATAGGTTCAGAGGGCTCGTGGCCCGTGGCGAACCAAGGATCAGGGCCTGCAGTGGCGCAGGCGCAGGGGGCTCGCCACGCTGCTGACAACCAGCTGGGGAGTGAGACCCCGGCAATAGGTGGGGCGGGCCCGTTGGGCATGCATGGGGGTTCCCGCACAGTGGAGCCTGCCTCGGAGCAGGGTGAGATGGGGGGCCTCGATTACCCCAGTGAGAGGGCAGGGCCTGCGCACCTCACGGAGGCACTGGCCAGCTATTCAAGCCAGTAGGCTGGGCCTTCTTGGATGGACTCTTCCACCGCCCCATTGCTATGGGCCATATATGGTTCAGTAAGTGGGGCCGGGGTGAGGGACACACCTCTGTCCTCTGGGGGCACCCTGGCCGAAACTCAGTTTGGGGGGCAGGGCACAAGGGCCCCGGGGGCCGGGTTGCCCATACAGGGTAGTCTGGAGTATTGTTCCAGGGAAGAGCAGTCACCTGAGTGGCATCGGCGTGTGGACCGGGCCCAGGTGGAGCGCAGGGATGACGAGGAGCTATGGCGGAGGATAATCCTGCTGGAGCAATGGTTATATGGAACCAGCCAAGGGTCGAGCGGAGGTGAGACCCAAGTGCAAGGAGCGGCAGGCATGGGCACGGTGATGGCAAGAACAGGTAACCAGGGTTCCATGGGAATACAGGGTGGCCAAGGAGTGGGACAGGCAATCCAAGTTAGTGTAGCAGGCCAGTCACATATAGTTGACATGCCCCAAGGGGCGCAAGACCAGAACGAGTCTAGGGTTACCCAGTTTCCAGTACTAGGCAAAAGGAGAGCATCACAGGGGATGATGGGATTGGGGGGCCAGGGTCAGCTGCAAGTTGCACGAATGAACGGTGCTTGGGTAATGATCACACCTATTGCGGAATCAGTTCAGCCGGCGGCTGCCACGGTCCTTCTGGAAGGATGAGGAGAATGGACTGAGTCAGTCCCTTTGACCTCATCAGACACTAGGGTTGTGGGGGTACACGTAGCAATGGCCCCTTTGATGGCCCTGGGGATGGAGGGGCGTGCCTCCTGCCTCCACCAGGTGGAGCCAGCCTAGACATTATGGCGCCTTTTGGGCAACATTTATTGCAGGCCACAAAAGAAAAAATCTGGCGGGGTGACTACATTGATGTATTCACCCTGCTGTTTAGTGATCCAATAGTGGATCACAGGGTCGAGGATGATCAGAAAGAAAAGGAAAAGTTCAAACGCCCTAAGACTGACAGGAACTGGGCAAATTGGACTGCAGCATATGCCGTATACATGGGCGTAATGATGCAGGCGTACCCTGGCTGAGGTCTAGAGCTGCATAAGTGCACGGACATTGTGCGCCATGCGCATGGAACAGGCCCCCCGGGGACATGGCTCTGATACGATGAGGCTTTTCGTCATTGGGCGGCCACGAATCCTGGGTTACTTTGGGACATATATGTGGCAGACCTATGAGAGCATGATAGACGCGACAAGTGAAGGGAGGGGTGGCGCCAGCTAATGAGCCATACAGCAGTGATTCCAGGAGAATGAACCCCAGCGGGGCAGGCCCTTGTTGGGAGTACAATAAGGTGGGAAGGTGCAACAGGGCATCATGTCGTTTTTGCCACAACTGTTGGGGGTGTTCAGGGAACCACCCGGCATTCAATTGTTTTTGTTCCCGGCATAGAGGGGGTAGGGGGCGACCCAGCCAGGGAAGTAGCAATGGCAGAGGTAAGCAAGGTTCCTCACAGAGTTCACCAGCTGGAAAGGGGACTGACGCCAGTCAGAATTGACCGGCTAAGGCAAGCCCTTGTGGGTCACCCTGATCCTAGGGAAGTTGATTATATAGTTCAAGGATTTATGACAGGTTTTATTATCCCTGCAAGCCCCGTGCAAGGTAGGAGCATTTCATGAAATCTAAAATCAGTGATAGGATTAGAGGATGTGGTTCGGGACAAAATCAAGAAGGAGGTTAAAATGGGCAGGGTGGCCAGTCCCTTTACGCACACTCCTTTACCTGATTTGGTGGTGTCTCCCCTGGCAGTGGTGCCAAAAAAGACTCCCGGGGAGTTTAGATTAATCCATCACCTATCCCATCCAAGGGGTTATTCGGTCAATGATGCCATTCTGAAGGAACTGACATCGATTAGATATTCCTCTTTTGATGTGGCAGTGGACAAGGCCCAGGCCATGGGACCAGGGGCATTGCTGGCAAAGTGTGATGTCAAATCGGCATTTCGTTTGCTACCAGTGCACCCCGACAGCTACCATTTGTTAGGCTTTCACTTTGACGAACAATATTACTATGACCAGACAATGCCGATGGGATGCTCGATATAATGCTCGGCGTTTGAGCATTTCAGCTCTTTAGTAGAATGGATATTCCAGCGTAGACTGAGGGACTGCGAAGTCACAAAATACCTGGATGATTTCCTGATAATTGGCCTGCCAAAATCAAAAGACTGTGCGGCAGCTTTAGAACAGTTTCAGGAATTGGCCTTGGAATTGAGTATCCCTCTGGCCCCCGAAAAAAACAAAGGGCCAGCCACGAGATTAACTTACTTGGGAATAGAGCTGGACATGGAGAGCATGATATCGAGACTCCCAGAGGATAAATTGGGCACCCTGAGACAGAAGATTAAGGAGGTCATCAAGGCCCGTAAGGTGACAGTGTGGGTCTTACAATCCCTGATAGGGAGCCTTAATTTTGCCTGTCAGGTTATAGCCCCAGGGAGAGCCTTTTTGTCACAACTGTATGGTAAGCTTAGAGGGGATTTGGCCCCCCACCTCCGCATTCGAGTAACCATGGAGATGAGGCAAGACTTGACAATCTGGCAAGAGTTTCTGGAGGGATTCAATGGGGTGAGTTTTTGGAGAGAGAGTCTGTTGCTCAACGCTGACCTGCAGGTTCAGTCCAATTTGGCCAGCGGCATAGAATTTGGAGTATATTTCAAGGGCTGTTGGTGTGCGACCCGGTGGCCGGAGGCCTGGCAAACATCAGGAGTGACTCAGGACCTCACCCTTTTGGAATTGTTTCCCATAGTGGTAGCAATATTACTTTGGGCACAGGAATTTGCCAACCAGGTGGTCAGGTTTTGGTGTGACAACATGGTGGTAGTGCACGTTGTCAATTCATTGTCTTCAAAGTCTCCTAGAGTCATGGCTTTGGTGCGAACCCTGGTGGCAGCGTGTTTAAAGTGGAATATTTTGTTTAAAGCCCAACATGTACCTGGAATTGACAATGGTGTAGCTGATGCCCTTTCTCAGTTCCAGATGGACCGATTTCGAGAATTGGCACCGGACACCAGACTGCACCCAGACACACTGCCTTCTGGGGTGTGGAGCCTTGGGAGCGAGAGGTGCAGAACATCATTCAAGGATCCCTGGCTCCCAGAACACAACTAGCCTACAGTAGGGCTTTCAGTGAATTCCAGGTATTTAGGACCAATAAGGGGTGGGAAACGGGGTTTCCTATACGCGAGAGTGAGGTTCTTCAATTTGCCATGTATCTAAGAAAAAAGGGCTTGGTGTTGGGTACCATAGCGGTCAAAATGGCACCAATAACATTTGCCAGTAAGCTCAGGGGGTTCCCGGCCCTGGACAGGGGATTTTATATGAAGCGTATGTTGGAGAGCTGGGCCAGGGAAATGTCAGCTCCTGGTCAAGTACAGGCTCCCATCACTACAGTCCTCCTGCACCGATTGATTAGTGCATTACCGAGGGTGTGCTCGGATGGTTTTGAGGTCCAGCTCTTAGTCTTCACCACTGTATATGTGGTTACTTTTTATGGAACCTTTAGGGTCAGTGAAGTGGCTGCATTATCAAAAAGAGATAGATCTGACCGGGCCTTGGGAGTGCAGGACCTCAGGCTATTAGGAACATCACTGCAGTTACGTCTACGGTATGCCAAGAATGATCAGAGAGGAAAAGGGCAAATGGTACGCCTATATAGGACCGGGGTTGAGGACATTTGCCCGCTGGTCCAGATAAAAAGGTATATAAGCATGCGCCCGGGGCTTCCTGGCAGGTTGCTTGCTCATCAGGAAGGCTCCCCATTGACCAGCTACCAGTTCTCGGCTGTGTTGAAGGCGGCCCTGGGGTTGATGGGTCTCCCCCCCAGGGCGTTTGGGTTGCATTCTTTCCGGATTGGGGCCATGACCACCGCGGCCGCTGCTGGAATGGGGGAACAAGCAATCAAGAGGATGGGCAGATGGCGCTCTAATGCCTATAGGAAATATATAAGACCATCCCTGTATTAAGTCTTTTCTCTTTATTAGGACAAACGAACTCCCCGGCCAGCAGATGTGTAGTGTGGATCCTGGGCCACAGCATTGTGAGATGGGTGAGTGTGGCTGCAGCAGCATCTCCTGGGGGTGCCCAGCTGGGATTAGGAAGCCGTGCTGCAATTAGTTGGTTTGGTAAAAGTGGGATGCAGTGGCACCAGTTGTTGCCTACTTTAAGGGATAAGATTCAGAATCCACCACCACATATTTTGATTTTACATTTAGGTGAAAATGATCTCCCTGCACGAAAGGGTCTGAATTTGGTTGTAGCAGTTAAAAGCGACTTGTTAGTGGTTCAAAAATGGTACCCTCATACCCAGTTGGTGTGGACTAACTTACTCCCCCATTTAAAATGGGCTGGAGCTTGGAAACCGGGCAGGATTGATAAAGCACGGAGTAGTATAAATAGGGAGGTAAACAAATGGATTGTAGGAATTAACGGTACATCACTGAAGCATGCAGAGATAGGGCACACGAGCCCGGAGTTATATCGTGACGATGGTGTCCATTTATCGGTAAAAGGAAATGAGTTTTATCTCTCAGGTTTAAAACAACACTTGGGATTATGGTTGGATTTGAGGCGGTGGGTGTCGGGGTAAGTCGTTGAGACTACCCCTTTGTGGCAGGGGTCCAGTATATGAAAGTAGATAAATAGGTAGGGATAGGTAAGTTGAAGTCATCTCCTTAAGAGATGGGGACGGGATACACAGATAATATTGGGCGCAGCATGCCTGGGGTCACGTCCTGGGGAGTTTGCGGTGGCTGAGGGAGCAAGGATGGGCACAGTTCTTGACCTCGCTACCGTGTTAACTCCTTACTTGGTATAGGGTGGGGTGGTACACCTCCCCCTCCCCCGTTCGGCCACGACTAGGATCTGTCGAGGGGGTCGTTTAAGTTATGTTAATTGGAGCTGACATTGGAGGGCACATCCAGGTCAGTTCAAGTTAATAAAAGTTGAATTAGCTAGCATACTGGACCCAGATTGCTCTGGCAATTACCCACTGGCCTCAAGTTATTATTGGATAAAGAGTGCGGCCTGTTTTATAAACCAGAACTATGTCTCCGTGTCTGATTGTGGGGGGTGCGTCGACAATGAACCTTTGTAAGGGAGGAGAAAAGAAACTGAACTACAAGCTTGTCTGCTTTTATTTCCTGATAAAGCAAGATTAATTCTGAGAACTTTTGTGGTTGCTGTATATCTTGTTGGGTTAAGTTGTTTAAAGAGCAGCGTCTGGGTCCTTTGCTTTGTATTGTTATCTTTGTGATGCATAGATCTAACATGCAGAATGGGTAAAACGTGAAGTGAGTTTTTAAAAGAGACTATGTGCCTTGGGGCTTCTAGTTTGCTATAAGATACTCACTAGTAAAATTGTGTTTCTTCTGATTGCAAAGCTAAATGGGACTCTTTATATGCGAGTTATTAGAGCAGTACATGTCATGACACATTATTAACACGTCCTCCTACTGCGTTCACTTGGTAGCAGCCTGAAATATAGCAGTAGAAATACCCGATACAGCTCTTTCTCTTCCTTCTCAGACAGATTATATGCAGTTTTACAGTTATTGTATGCTGGTACTAGTCCTTTGTGCCAAAACAAGTCCCATGGGGGCCAGCAGTAAATGTCCTCTGGATTACACTTTCGGTGGTCTCTCCCATCGACAAACCATTTGTTTTCTCTCTAAAAGAAGGGCAACTAGTCCAGAAATGGTTATAACTTTCTTTTTTTTAAAAAAAAATGCAGTTTAGGTACAAATTTTTAAATGCCTGGTTTATGATATTCAAAAAAATTATAGTGGAGTCTGCTTGAGTCAAATTTCTCCAGCCATATAAAAAAAGTTCAGCTTATCAGAAATTCTATTTAATCAAACCTTTAGGAAATGGTCCTGGATATGAAGAAAACAGATGCTAAGATTAAGTTAGCATCCAGTTTCTCTCTCTCTCCAGTCCCCTTTGTTCCTCTCAGAGCAGAGAGCAGCTGTGTCTATATGAGAGCATGTGTAGGTAATCCTTTCAGTTCTGACTGCGAGTCTTGGGTGGATTGAAAACAGGGAAACCTGGTGCTCATTCCTCTTACAGACCATTTGATACTCCCAGAGTCAGAATTGGCAAGATTTCTCTCTCACACACTCACACACACACACACACATGCACACAACGGCTCTGCCTGGCTGTCAATGTGAGTCTGTACGTCCAGAGAGCTGGAGACAGAGAGGTCGATCCAGAGCCCTGTGCACATCCCCTTTATGGGGATTATGACATGTGGTGTGTGCGCAAACTGCATCCAAACCACATGTAACTTGCACACACGTGCACATAGGGGGAGGGGGGCTAGGATCAGCACCTGAGAGTACTGGTTTTTCCTAACGTCCATCTCCAGCCTTCCTGATATGAAGACACACCCTGACAGGATATATGCTACCTATTTTAACTACATGCTGCAAAGAAATCATTAATATTCTCAAAGGTCCTGATAGTTTTAGCTGGGCAGGTATACTCTACTACACCTTAAAAAACTGAGTTATCAGAAGTCAGAATTCTACTTATATCTATAATCTAGAAGCAATACATTCTTATGGACCTGCAGCTGGGGGGGGGGGGGGAAACAATTATACTTATCCAGAAATTCCAGTTATGCAGATTCTAGTTAAATTCTACAGTGGATTCCATTGTAATATGCTGAAGTGAGGCTTGCCTCTATTTCTGTTTTCTAGGACGGAGCTCCATACTGACAATACTGTCATCAACCAGGAAAATATTAAATGCTTTAGGAGGTGAATCTTTGTGTTTTCCGCCAAAGCAGCATGGCATCATTGCACAAAAGATCTAGAGAAATCAGCAGTACTGTTTTATAGTTACCATATGAATACAGACCTGATCCAGCAAAGCATTTATGCAGATGCTTCTCTTTTAGCAGGTGAGCAGTTCCATTAACTTCAACTGGAAGTGTTCCTGCGTTTGAAGTAAAGCATATGCATAGCTACTCCAGAGCCTAAAGGCTGTATTTTAAGAAGCACTCAATTCCTAGCTGGAGTCAGATTTTCAAAAGTGTATATTAGGCTCTTCTGACCGTCTGGCCAGAGAAGATGCAATGGGAACAATTCAATGGTTAGCAGTTTTGAAAATCAGTCCCTCCCTGTACAAATCTGAAAATCTGGTACCATACGTTAAGATGTGGACATTTGTCATTTGGGCAGCCCAATAAAAGCACTCTGCCTCACCCTAGCCCAGAGTCTCCTGCTCCCTAAAATCTTCTTCACCCCTTCTCCCACACTGCCCCCTATGCCTGGAACTATTCCTTCCCCCAGCATGTAATATGCTCTACCTCCACCATGCCAACCTTTAAATCCTTAAAAACCTACCCCTTCCACCAGGCTCATCACCCCCAGAGATTGTTCATTTATGCCTCTCTTCATATTGTCTTATCCTTCATCCCTCCACTGTCCTAGCTCCCCTTGTAATAACTACTCTAAGTACACACACCTGCAACTTCCAAACCTTCTTGAATGTATTCCTGTTTCTCCCTACATTCCTCTCTCTCTTTATTATTTTTCTTATTTATATAGTGTCAGCAATGTGCCCGAAGCTGAACAGTTTTGATAATGGACAGGTCCCTACCCTGAGGAGCTTACAATCTCAAATGGATGACGGAAGGGATGACAAAGAGGAATGGCACATAAGGAGAGGCAGGGATACGCTTATGGAGCTGAGAAGTTGCAGATGTATGCACTTGGCTAAGTTACAGGGGAGGAGAAGGATCCTAGGATAGACAGAACGCCTTGTCTAGCCTAGATTGGAATTACACCCTCAGAGCAGGGAGCTCTCTCTAATCATGACTGTTGAACAGCTTGTGCAATATGAATAATAAATAATAATATTAATACATAATCTCTGTAATAAACTTGTTCTTTAGAGCATTTTAAAATATTTTGTATGTAATTTCTGTCATTTAAAGGAATTAAGATGCTGGTGTTGACTTTTCATTGTTCTAACTTCATCATGTATTAACAACATACCCATACAATTGCTTTTACACTTTATAGGTCTCTACAGATATAAAGATTTAAGCTGTGATTTCCAGAGGATCCTAGGGGAGTTTGGTAGGTACTCAAATTCCATCAACAGGAGTTATCAAAAACCTGTGTTACGCCCATTTGGAAAGCTCAGTCATATTTCATGAAATCATAGATTTCAAATGATCCTCAAAGGTCATCTAGTCTAGCATCCCCCTGGGCCCCCAACACGATGCAGGAAATTCACAGATACAACATATTCATCAGATGGCTGTCCAGCCTCTGTTTGAAAACTTCCAGTACAAAAAGGGGCTTTTTCAGACGTGATGATAGCATGGATTTCCACATTTTGCCAAGCGTGGGAATCCATACTGTTGTCATGGTTGAATGCAGCCACCAAATTTTGACCCAGGCTGGAACCAGGGTTTGCACGGGCCATGGCAGCACTTAGCCTAGGCTGTTCCTTAGGACCATCCCCAAGGAACAGCCTGGATTAAGCGCCACCATGGCCCATGCAATGGACACCGGACCTGGGTAAAGCAGACTGTCATGTTTGATGGCCTGCTTACTCTTAACTTGATCTGGGTCTGCAGCACTTCTGGGCAGCCATGGTGACCTCGTAGGCTGCCATGGCCACCCGTCAGGGAAGGGGGGCACTCCAAGCAGTGTGGGAGCAGGGCTGTGTGAACACACATCCACATATGGCCCGCCCTCTCCACACCCTCTCCCCCGCCACTCACTCTTGTTTGACACCTGGGCCGAATCCTGCCTGGAGTGAGGGCCTCACTCCGGGCAGAATTACCATCATGTCTGAAAACACTCAGAGCCTACAAAACAACCCGGTTTTTGGCACAGACAACTTGTTCCATTGCCAAACAGACAGTTCTTACTGTAATGAAGTGTGGTTGGATTTTTTCCCCCAGTTATCAAACCAAAAACTATCTTATTGTCATTTGAATCCATTCAAATCAATCTTGTCCTCTGTGGCAATGGTGAATAGTTCCTTGCCATTTTCTTTGTGGCATCCCTTTAAGAAGAAACATGACAGGCGTCTTCAAATATCTTCTCTTCTCTAAACATGCCCAGTTCCTGCAAATTTTCCTCATAAGGCTTGATTTCCAGACCCTTTATTACATTTGTTGCCCAGCCCACTTCTGAACTTGCTCCAATTTATTAATGTCCTTCTTAAAATGAGGTGCTCAGAACTGGGCACAGTATTCTAGGGTGAGATCTCAGCAGTGCAGAATAGAGTGGAATTACTACTTCCATCCTATGTCTTGGGAAAAAAATGCTTCAGAATTCTTGCTATGCAGCCCGAGATTACATTACTCTTTCTTTGCAAAAACATCAGGTTGGTGACTCTGACTCGTGTTCAATTTGTAATCAATCACAATCCTCGATCCTGTTTATCTGTGCTGCTGCTGCTGCTGCTGCTTCTAAGCCAGCTATTCCGCATCTTATACTTGTGCATTTGTTGTTTCTTTCCTAAATGCAGAACTTTACATTTGTCTCTGCTGGATTACATTTTGTTAATTTCAGTCCAGATTTTTTAACCCGTCAAGATTATTTTGAATCCTAATTCTGTCTTCCACAGTGTTAGCTACCCCTCTCAGTTTTGTGGCATCTGCAAACATGTTAAGTATTCCCTCCATTCCTTCATCCAAGATGTTAACTACAAATGTTGAACATGAACAGCACTGGACACAGGACAGATCCCTAAAGGATGTCACTCAATACCTCTGTCCATTTTGATGGTGAGCCATTGTACTCTTTGAGTACAGTTCTTCAACCAGCTGGGAATCCACCTTGTAGTGTCTTCCAGTCCACATTTTACCAGCTTGTCAAAGCAGGGATTTCATGTGGAACTTTGTCAAATGCTTTGCAGAAATCAAGATATTATTTTGTATCTTTTAACTTCAGAGGCAGTGACCTTCTAAGAAAGGAAATGTAAAAGGCCGTGAGGAGGATGGAGAAGTGCAGTGAATCATGAAGGGAGGCAATTGCAGAAAAGACTAAGCAAAATATATATTTAAAAGAACCTAATTAGTCAAGAGATTAGTTTCAATTATAGTTTATATGGCAGAATATTGGAGAAGTGTGTTAGGAAAGGCATTTTCATTAGAGATGTTTAAAGACTCAATTATCAGCAGTCAAACAATCCATGAATAATTTTTTCTCTTTTTTTTTTTTTAAGCCCATTCTTAAAGCAGTCCACTGCCACAAACCCCTCATTAATTTCAAAGGCTTTGTGCTAGTGGAGTTACTCTACTAAAGGGTCTTGTCTTCAAAGTAATGCGCCAGGGCAAGTCCCATTAAAGCAAACAGGGTTAGTGTCAGATCAGCACTCTGAGGACCGAAGTCTAAAAAAAACAACCTCCAATAAAGGGAGGGAAAAAAACCACACCAGTGACTAGATGGAAAAAGTGGATTATCAATGGAATATTCTTCTTTTCACCCCTAAATCACCAGATATGTTTGCCCTCACCACCACCCGGGTCCATAATACCTCGCAATCATTCACTAATTATCTCTTCACTGGCATACATGGCATAGGCCCTTTTCACACAGGCACTCTAACACTGATAAATTGGTGTTATATTTTATTATACATATTGCAGGTCTGCAGATGTGCTCTATGGGTGCCCTGCAACATGTATAATAAAATGTAACACCCATTATAGAGTGTCTGTGTGAGTGATTTCAGACGTTACGGGGCCCGTTGGCCCCGTACCGAAATCAACCCATTCATTCCCCGCTGGGGTCACCCCGTCACGCTGCAATAGACGTGTCGGGGGGATCCCGGCGGGGAATCTGGGAGGGGGTGGGGCCGCGCGGCGCAACGTGCGGCCACACGGCCCCGCCCCCTCCACGCTTCCGCCATCCACCCTCTGGGGAGACGGGCGGGTGATGGGGCCAATGCGGCCGCCGCGTCGGGCCGGATTCGCCACGGCCTGGGATCCCGCCGGTGATCCCGGGCCGTGGCGCCCGGCCAGACGTTACTTTTTTTTGGTCCCCGCTGGGGATCTCTTTGACCATGCTTCCCGGGACATTCCCCCGGCTAGCCGGGAAGCGTGGTTCAAATTGACCCCGTGCGGGTATTGACTGTGGCGAACATCTGGCGGCCGCCAAACAGACGTTCGAGACACATTGACCACAGGTGGGTATTCACCATGGTTCATTGTGATCTCGTAACGTCTGAAAATACCCTGTGAAAAGGGCCATAGTTAACTGCTTGGCACTCAATTAGTTGTAAACAAGGACTTTCATTGCTAATTTTCAACCAGCAGGGTCAGGAGAGAAACCATTGGGACAGAACTGTTGTCTCACGGTCAGAATTGCTCTCTCCAGTTCCTGTCTGAGTCAAACTCACAGGATAATTTATTTATTTATTTATTTAACATTTTTATCCCACTCTCCCCACCTGAGTGGCTCAGAGCGGCTAACAAAACCATAAAAACAACAATATAAAAACACAAACAATTTAAAACATTAATCATAAAAACACACATCCCCACCCCAACCCTCCCCCTCACCCCTACCCACTCCACCCTCCCCCTCACCAAACGCCTAATGGAACAGCCATGTTTTACAGTTCTTCCAGAAGGCCAGAAGGTCTGGGGCCAATCACGCCCCCACCAGGAGGGAGTTCCACAGGCACGGCACAGCGACTGAAGTTTGAAGTTTATTTATAGCGTAGCCGTAGGCCATTGCTTAAACGAGACACACACAATACAAACAAAAGCAAATTACTGAACTAGGGCCAAAAACCATAAGGGCATCCACCTCTGGCCCTACTTATAACAATCCTATAAACATGTTAAAACATTCCGGGCATTCTAAAATTACTATATTCAGTTAGCTGCAGGAGCCGCAGAGCCACATACAGTGAATCTACATGAATAATCCACAGCCAACAACTCATCCAAAATTGAAGCCCCTCTACTAGGAAAACCCACCTTTGATCTAGCCACCCCGCAGTTGTTCAAACCTGGACTCAGAACTATTGGGCACGGAAGCTCTGAAACCAGGGTTAATGGTGAAGAAACTTTGGGGCCCAAGCAAGCTACAGGCACCTGACCTGCAGATACAGTATCCGCTTGAGTCCCTGTCAAGGTCTGGGAGACTAAACCCCCAAGGGGGGGCACCTGAGGGCCAGCCAAGGCAGGCGAGGCAGAGGACCTAGAGGGAAAATGGTCCGACTTAATTTCCGCCGCCTCCGCACTAGTGTAAGATCCACAGGTCAAAGCTTAAGTAGGGGAGGCAGGCAGAACCTCTGTTTCAACTAAATTTTTAACCCCCCGAGCCTTGCCTATATCCAGGGATACACTGGGCTCCTCCCTACCAGGTTGGGTCCGCCTAAGGATTCCCTCCCTGGGAACTAGAGTAATAGGTCGGCCGTGGGGCAGCAGCGGACCTATTCCCTTTTTACTATATACTTTTGCCACATAAACCCCGGATAAACTAAAAAGATAAGCATTAGAAAAAAGCCAATCAACTATCCCAGAGGAAGAAAAATAAATGACAATCCTTAAAGGACTCCCCCTTGCTGGCAAATGAAAGAAATGGGTTATATATGATCCCAAAAAGTAGCAGCCCAAGATTGTGGAAATATGATGTACAATGGACAATTTTGAGTCCCAAGATGGGTACGCTCCCGATGGAAATGGGAAAACCATAAAAGATAAGGCTTCTACTATAGGCGTAACAACCCATTGGTCCACATCCAACTTAGGTGGGACCCTAGAGGGGCCAAAACCAAGCGGGGGAGGTGTGTGGGCCATCGGCTCTGTCCTCTGCAAGGCCAGTGCAGACTTATCTCTTTTCAAATCATTCAGGCCCTCCAAAATCCCACTCAGCTGTTGCTGAACATGGAGGAGTTTAAGGTCAATCCCCTCAATACTTGCTACAAGAGACCTCCAAGCTTCTGCCTGCTGGGAACAACAACAAGGCTGCACCTGGGTAGTTGAAATCACTGGGGTGCCAGCCCCTGAATTCCAAGTGTCACCCAAAGGAGCGATCAGAGCTCCCTCCTTTCCTGAGGGACCGCTTGTGGATAGATTTAATTCGTCCGCTCAAAAGCAACTGACCACTTTTCCCTCAGAGGGACCCAACCCACTGACTCAAGGCGAAGGTAACAAACCCTCAGGCTCCTCTAGCGATCCCCCTTCTCCTAAATTAGCCTGCATAGGTGTATTCAGGGCCCCCCGCAACTCCCCCCCAATCCACTAGGCGGGGCAGATCAGCTTCTAATGCTACACCTGGGCAGCAAGATGGCCATAGATGACCCTCTTCCATAGCCATAGAGGAATAAGACTGAGCCTCAATCCCTTCTGTTAAGTCCCGGGCAGGTCCATTTCCTTGCTCAGGGGATGATACCCGGGGTCCCTGCAGAGCCCCCTAGTGTTCCCTAGACTTGGCAGCCATGGCGAGGAAAAACTCTCCCTGGCGCTTAAAGGCTCTAGCACATTCAAGCAAGGAGGGATCCAAAAAAGCCGACCCAGATTACATGGACCCCAGTCCATCGTTGGAAGACCCAGCCGCCAAAAGCCCAGGACCCTGTGATCTGGGAGATACTAAAGGACTCCTCCCAGCTAACACAGGGACCCCTCCTTCAGCAGAGTCCTTTGTAAATGAACGCAAAGAATGTTTCAAGGTCCCGTCCTGCTGGGGTTCTATAGGGGACTACTGCTGGGGCAAGGCACTCTGTCAGCTGGAGTTGTCTAGCATTTTTCCTCATCATTACCCCCTGCTTCTTGCCTTTCTTAGGCATTGTTCGAAGATGATAAATTGCTTGGCCAATATCAAAGCAAAAGGTATATCTCGCAGATAGATCTCCACTCCCGCCTTCAAGACAAGTCACGAGCCCAAAACGCAGCCCTTACCAGCCCGGCGCCTAAGGCCACGCACACAAGAGCGCACCCTTGCACACGCATCCCTTAGGCGCGTGCCTGGCATCGGTTGGCGCAGGAGGATTTAAAGCTCCCGGGCAGGTTAGCTCAGCCCAGCAGACAGCTGGGTCCAATGGGGATCAGGAAACTTGCAGCAAAACGTGGCACCTGGGGGAATCCCAATTGAAGCAGGCACAGGGTCCCGGTGTCACCCCCCCAGTCAGGAATCAGCGGCGATGGACAGCCGAAGCGGGGAGACGTGGGCGGAGGGGTTCAGCACCATCGGTCGGCGCAGGAGGATTTAAAGCTCCCGGGAGGGTTAGCTCCGCCCAGCAGACAGCTGGGTCCAATGGGGATCAGGAAACTTGCAGCAAAACGTGGCACCTGGGGGAATCCCAGTTGAAGCAGGCACAGGGTCCCGGTGTCACCCCCCCAGTCAGGAATCAGCGGCGATGGACAGCCGAATTGGGGAGGCATGGGCGGAGGGGTCCACAGCGACTGAGAATGCCCTGCTCTGTGTGGCCCCCCAAGAAACCCGGACCCCCAGCCAACCGCAGGGGCCAATCCAGAACCTGGGGAGTGAGGCGGTCCCGCAGGTAAACAGGGCCCAGACTGTGTAGGGCTTTATAGGTTAAGACCAACCTTGAATTGGGCCCGGAAGACTATTGGCAGCCAAGGAATTTTGGATCAACAGAAGATTTCAGTCTTTGAGGCAGTTGACATCTTTCAGGAGCAATAAATCCATTCTGAAAAAGTATTTATTTTTTATTTTTATGTTTTAAATGACCTCCCAGTCCTCCTCCATTTGGTACATGTGTAGACCACACTGTATTATTAATTTTGGTGAAATGGTATAGCACTAAGCATGAATAACAATTATCTATATCAAAGCCATAATTTAGTTTACTAGCCATTTTACAGATCTTTGTCCTTAAGGGTAAATCAATATTTTCATGGTATAAATTAGAATTTTGTTGCAGGTTTTTTCTTCTTATAGGCTCATGGAATTCCACTTATACTAAATATGAACATTTTAGAAGAACACTTGAACAATAATCCAGTCTTTTTGAGGCCATTGTATTAGGCTCTGTTGCTGAGAAGCTGGCGTTTATTGGGATGTGCCTCACAGATGCAAGAGCACTTGGCAAAGTGGAAAGCAGAGAGGCAGGTGCAAAGAGTGGCAATGGTATTTACTTATGTGACGGCGGAGTACTCCTGCCACACACTGATCCAGACCAGGAAGCTGCTTGCTTCCCAGTCAGGATCAGATCTGGCCGCAGAACAAACATTCACACGGCCAGACCCAGGAGAGGGGGGGGAGCCATACAAATCGCCCCCACACTGTGCCCAGTCACCTGCCTACCTCATCCCCATGACAAGTGGCCATGACAGCCAATGGCAGTCACCATGGCCGCCCGTAATGGAAGCCACTCTAGACTGGGCCGGGAACTGTGGACTACCACATGCGATAGCCACTGTTGCCTAGTCAGGCAGGCCGTTTCCCAGGTGTGTTGGTGGCTAGCCTGGACTGTGACTCCTGAGGTGTCTGGGGTCACAGCCTGGGCTAGCTGCCAACATGCCCGGGGAAACTCCAGGTCAAACATCTGGATGGCTCTTAACAAATGTAACAGTGGCCTGCGGGACAAAGTGGGTCAAGCAGGCCACAGTGGGCCACTGTCACACATGTTAATACTCTATGTGTACCCTAGTCTACTGTGGCTTCACCTGGTGGGGACTCAGAGGTCCTGTGCATCCCCTGTGCACCAATACACCCCCATGGAATCAAATCCTATGTTCTTAACTTTAAACTGATGAGCTGGAGCTCCAGGCTGGAGGAGTTCTCAGTGCGGACAGCACTGTAATATTGCCAGTTTAACCTAATGACCACAGCCTATAATTTAACAAAGAAGGCATATGTGGCAGGGTAGACTTGCCAATTGTAAGTCGTGTCAGGATCTGGACCTAACTCTATATTTTTCCATATGTACCATAATTCCCAGTTAATTGTATTTCAGTTAGATTTACCTCCTGTGTACCTCGGAAAATTCATAGTCTGCTGATTCAGCTGCAGATACTCCAGTTAAAATAATCACACATTAGACCTAAGTGGAAAGTCTGTTTAGCTGAATTACCAATGGCTAGTTCCCAAGAATTTCAGAATGCTACAAGCGTGTAAGAATTTCAAGATCAGGAATAGACCCAAGCTAGAATTAGAGATCAAAATGTCCTTGAATTTGTGTTTGCATCAAGATCATTGTTGACCTTGAGTCAAGTGTTGACAAGAATCAATCCTCCAGTGCCTTAGGCAACCTCAGACAGGAAGGACTGGGGCCAATGGCATAGCAAGGCTGAGGTGAGCCCAGGCTCATGTCCCAGTTATTGCCTCCCCTCGGGGCAATGGGTGGGATTTCCAGGGTGGGGGACAGGCTAACCTTCCTAAGGTGAGAAACCCCCATTCTAGAAGAACCCCAGCCAGGAGCCTCACTGCAAACCGCCACTAGGGAGTAGAGACAGCCTGGAGCCCAAGGGAACTCCCAGCCAGGCTCAGTTTTTCCCAGCAAGGATGATGATACTGCCTTGGCTCCCAGCCAGCCCCCACAGAGCAGCAACAATTCAATTCCACCAGGAAAGGAATTTGAAGGGTGGATGGGGGCAGGCCAGTGCTCCACCTCCTGAAAACTTCCTTCTTGGCAGCACCCTTTACAAGTGACTTGAGTGCCACAAGGAAATTTTCAAAGTGGGAAGAGGCAGAGTGCTACCCCTGCCCCCTCTGAAAATTTCCTAGCCGCTTGCTAGGGACCCCTTTTGAGTCCAGGGCTGGAGCTCAACTGAGCGCCTTGCCCTGTGGTACCTCCTAAGGATGGGACTTTTGGTTTGGGTTTAATCTGAGACTGACCAGGAAAAGGCATTTTTTGTTTAAACCAAAGCATCCGTAAATCGGTTTGCAATTTATGGATTTTTTCAGTTTTGTATTTTTCCCATTGAAGTCAATGGGAAATGGGAAATATTCAATGAGAAGTTTTCCAATTGACGTCAATAGGAAGGGTAACTATCCATAAACCCATTCCACCACCCCCACCTCCATCGCCCTCGACATCCTTAACCAAAACATCACTTTGGCCGCCACCATTTTGGGTAAAGGTAGCAGCCATTTTGCACATGCCCTCCAAGACTAGTACATCCCAGGGCCCTGTGGGGTGTGTTTGCGTGGGGGGAATAGGGTCTCAGGAGATGGAGGGAAATGGTTTAAAGGTTTTCATGGATATCACTTTCAACAGTTGTAAAGCACTAGGTACATTTATGGTGCTAAATAAATAAATAAATAAATAAATAAAATAAAAAATATGTAACTGAAAAAAACACATTCATAATTAAATAGATAAAAATCTTTAAACTAATACTGAAAAAAACCTGAACCCATAATTCAGGCCAGTGTCCCATCCCTTGAGCTATGTCCCTGACTGGGGCCCTTGATCTTGTCTTGACATAAGGCTTGTGGCCTGCTGCTTGTGATCCAGGCATCTATTATGTATTAGAACTGGAGGAGTATTTAAAGACTTCAGCAGGAGTATTTAAAGACTTGACACACTACAAGTGCATAACACATAGCGATGTGCAAATGTGGTTCGGATGTTTGGAGTTCAGACTGAACTCGGTCTGTTCGGATGTCCAAACCGAACGTCTGAACTGAACTTGAAACGACCAAACAGTTTGGTCATGTTCGGGTGAGTTTGGATGAGTTTGGGGCAGGACAAAACATGACTGGAAGGCCCATTTGGGCGGGAAAACCGTGACTGAAAGGGGGAAGCAGCTGAGAAGCAGACTTCCTGGCACCAGGGGTGGAGACCAGGGGTGGTCTCAGGGCTAAATGATACCGATACAAAAAAAATATTGTTATCGATATCGGTACCTATAGCGCTATTTCAAATGTTCGGCCATGTTCGGCTGAACCGAACTCCGCCGAAATGAACAACTGAACCTGAACTTGGTTTTCGAACCGAACCGCCGAACATCCAAACTGCGTTCTGTTTGCACATCCCTAATAACACAAAGATGCCATTTAACCTGAAGAGCTCACAGTCCAAGAATAAGACATGTAGGTATGAGAGTCTCATGACTCTTTTTTGTTTACATCCCCTCACATGGGCCATTTTTAAACAGATGCTCCCCCCGCTCAGTGTTTGGGCGGGTGTGCTGGGGTGTGTGTGTCTGTGTAAACGGCTGGTGATGGATGGGTGTCTGCTCAGTGTTTGTTCATGTGAACACCAAGCGGAATGGGTGGGGGTACGTGTTGCATGGGAGCACACACGCACCCTCACCCATCCTGCAAGGGTGAGCACACAGATTAACACCAAGCGGACACCCATCGCCCCACCCACTGCCGGCCATTTACATGGATGCCCCCCCCCCGCACACCCGCCCAAACACCAGGTGTGGCGGGGGGTGGGGGTCAGCAGCATCCTTGTAAAAATGGCCAAATATTAGTTGGGAGCGCTATGTGCTACTCATACGCTTAGTTAAACTTTTACACTGTGGGAGAGGGGAAGAGAAATGCAGTTTCCTAACATGTGGCATGCATATATATAACATCCCCTCAGATACGTCAAACCCTTAAGCCATGAGTAAGCTTTCTGCCCCCCAGTCAAGGCTCTGTTAGCCTAGGGAAATAGTTATGCAGTAAGCTACACTGCAGTTTGCTTAAGGGCTATAGGAGAGTTGGCAGTGCAGCTGAATAGTTAAACTTGAGATTTCAATACTAAAGTCCTGAATTTTAATTCTCTCTAACCTTACACTGCCAGTCAGCTTATTTCTTGAAACTGAGGTATGTAGCAAGTAAGATTTCCACACCTTTACGCAACAGGGCCCTGGCTCTGAAAAAGTGGGGAATGTGTCTTGACAGGACAGTCAAGTGGCACTGGCATGTACACAGTTCCCAATCAGCAGAGCACAGCTCTGCCTTGCACTGGGGGTGCTGGAGCTCCTGCACTACAAAACACCTATTGGTTCCTTTACCCCACACTCCCAGCCAGCCCTAGTGAAACTCCATGGTATTGTCTATTTAAGCCTACTACTGTAAGACTAAAAAGACATTATCTTCACTTATTTTCCCCCCTGTAGTCAAAAGGTTGCTAAGAAAATGGTACATTTTTGCTAGGGGCTAGGACTGCAGAATACAGGGAAATACAGGTTTTCCAGGGAAATCACCACATGTTTATCTTCCATCTCACAATATAGCTCCTCTCCAACTGTTAATAATATCAGCATTTATCATCCTAGAGCTTCAGGACAAACTCTACAGGAGGCTAGTTAACCTCTGCTTGCTCTGCTTACACTTGCTCTGTATAACTGTTTGTGGCAGCTCTCTTAGCCTTCAGAGAGATGTGGTGGGGAGTGTTATTGTTGGACCTGTACAGCTGGGTTCTGCTCACATACCCATGCTCCTTTCTTCCCACCTACTAACAGCTTCAAGCAGCATGGAGCAGGCACAATGTAATAATATGCCATCTTACCATGATAGTGTGATGATCCTTTGCAAAGCAGTGAAATAGCTACTTTGTGGAAGCTCTACCAGGTGAATAATACAGGATAGATTCAGTATAACACAAACACTTTAGGGCCAGCTGTTTGTTATGCCCTGAAGTTATATTTTCATCATATTCAGGCTTGAGCGACTCCCACACCTTTTAGTCCACCCACACACTACAAAGCAGCTCTGCTCCTTGTCCACTTTGCAAATTTAGTTGTTTTCATCCCAAATCTCAAATTTATCAAGGTTGTTCTGACCATTAAGCCTATCCTAAAATGTGTTTGCATCCCCCCCCCCCCAGTTTTATATCATCAGCAAATTTCATGAGTAAATTTTCCACTTCTTCATCCAAGTCATTAATGAAGATATTGAACAGAACTGGATCCAAAATGGTGTAGAACCAATTCAGATGGTTCACCCCTGGAAAATGATGGAACCCAAGCAGTTCTGGAAAGCTCTTGGGGAGTTACCCTCTGATCTTGTCGACTGCCCGTTCGATGGCCTCATGGCTTTATGGAATACCTGGCTGTTGGATGCCATCGACCGGACGTCTCTGAGGCATCCACTCCCTCAGCAACGGCTCCTCAGGCCTGCCTCCATGGTTTACGGAGGGCCTGAGGTTGCTGAAATGGGAAGGGTGGTGGTTGGAGCAATGGTAACATTGTTTGTGTGCTGAAGCTGACAGAATGCAGATACTATAAATTAGATCAAGGTTATTCAACCCTGCTAATTTTGTTAGATCTGTCGGCTGCTTTTGATACCATTGACCATGAGATATTGGTGATTCACTTGCGGGATTGAGCTGGAGTGGGTGGATTGTCCTTGACTGGTTCCGCTCCTTCCTGACTGGGAGAACTCAGTATGTGGTGATTGCGGATTGTTCTTCATCTCCACGAGACCTCACCTGTGGTGTCCTGCAAGGTTCTATTCTGTCCCTACTCTTGTTCAACATGTATATGCAGTCACTTGGCAAGGTCGTGAGATGGTACGGGGTGCGGTGTCATCAATATGCTGGTGATGACACCCAACTCTACCTTTTGTTTTCATCTGACCCAGACCTGGCAGTCTCAGTGCTTACCCGATGTCGGGCAATTGGATGAGGGTGAGCTGACTGAAGCTGAATTCCGACAAGATGGAGGTGATGGTGGTGGGAAGAGCAGTGGATGTGGCAGTTCCCATCATTGATGGGGTCCACCCCCCGTTGGTATCCCAGGTCCATAGTCTGGGTGTGCACCACGATCCGCAGCTCCACCTGGCTGTGGTGAGGAGTGCGTTTTGCCAATTACATCTGGTGCGACGGCTTCTGGTGCCAATTACATCTGGTGTGATGTTTCAGATAGTGACCTGCCACCATCATCCATGCTTTCATTACTTCGAGATTGGACTATTGCAACACACTCTACATGGGGCTACCTATGGTGACAGTCCAGAGACTGCAGCTAGTGCAGAATGCTGCGGCCCATCTCCTTATGGGGACAGGTCACCATCAGCACATTACACCAGTGCTCCGGGCTCTGCATTGGCTGCCTATAGTCTTCTGGGCCTGATTCAAGCTATTGGTTTTGACCTATAAAGCCCTATATAGTCTTGACCCGACTTACCTGTGAGACTGCCTTGCTCTCCATACTCTGGAGTGGCCTCTATGGTCCACTGGGGGTGACCTTCTCGAGGTCCCCCGTGTGGTCTGGGGGGCCACTATGGAGAGGGTTCTCGGTGGCTGCACCTAGGCTGTGGAACTCCCGCCCGGTGGAGGCCCATGTGGCCCTGGATCTCCCCTCCTTTCATCATCCGAGCTGTTCTCAGGAGGGGCGGGGTATAAATCTAGAAATAAATAATAACTAAATAAATATCTGTAAGACCTGGCTGTTCCGCCTGGCTATTGGCAAGGGAGATGGGGTTTAGCGTAGAATGGAGGTGGGGTAGGGGGCAGTTTGGTTTGGTGACTCCCTTTTTATTGTACTTATGATTTTACTGTTTTTATGTCTTTTAATATTGTAACCTGCCCTAGGCTGCTTCGAGCAGGAGGGGCAGGGTATTAAATTATTTTATAAATAAATAAATAGAATTCACTTTTGCATAAGTCACATGATACCACTTTCCTGTTTAAAGTTGACCCATTATTAAGAATATAAGAACATAATAAGTGCCATACTGGGTCAGACCAATGGTTCATCTAGCCTAGCATCCTGTCTCCGACAGTGGCCAATCACGGTGGCTTGGGAGAAGCACCCAACAGGTCACAATGGGGGATCCATTCCCTGTTGTTTTCCCCCAGCTCCCGTCATGTTCCCTGATCCTGTCTGGCTAATAGCTGCTAATGGACCTATCTTCCAGAAACTTGTCCAAACCTCTTTTAAACTCAGCTATAGTACTGGCCCTTACCACAGCCTCTGGCAGTAGATTCCACAACCCAATTATACGCTGAGTGAAAAAATATTTTCTTTTATTTGTTTTAAACTTGCCACCCATGAGTTTCATGGAGTGTCCCCTAGTTCTAGTACTAGCTGAGAGGGTAAATAACTGCTCCTTGTTTATTAGTTCCACACCACTCATGATTTTATAGACCTCTATCATATCTCCTCTCAGTCGTCTCTTCTCCAAACTGAAGAGCCCCAACCTACCAAGCCTCTCCTCATACGGGAGCCCTTCCATGCCCTTGATCATTTTTGTTGCCCTTCTCTGTACCTTTTCTAGTTCAGCTATGTCTTTTTTGAGATGGGGCGACCAGAACTGCACACAATATTCGAGGTGCGGTCGCACCATTGATTTGTATAGAGGCATTATGACATCCTCAGTTTTATTCTCTATCCCCTTCCGAATAATTCCTAACATTCTGTTTGCTTTTTTGACTGCTGCTGCGCACTGCGCTGTGGATTTCATTGTATTGTCCACAACCACCCCCAGATCCTTTTCCTGAGTGGTAACTCCTAGCTTAGTACCCAGCATTGTGTACGCATAGTTTGGATTATTTTTCCCTATGTGCATCACTTTGCACTTGTCCACATTAAATCTCATTTGCCATTTAGATGCCCAGGCACCCAGTGTCGTAAGATCCTGTTGCAGTTCTTCACAGTCTGCTCGTGTTTTAATTACCTTGAATAACTTGGTGTCATCTGCAAATTTGATCACCTCACTCTTAACACTAAAGGTGGGACTTGGGGCAAAAAAACGGACACCAGTTTTACTGGTTACCGGTTTGCAAAAAAAAATTGGTTTACTGGATTAAATCCAGTATACCGGTACCGTTTTTTTCCCATTGATTTCACCTCCCATCCACCCTGTCCAGCCTGGATTTTTTTTATTTTTATTTTTTACCTGAAGTCCCTGCAGGCTCTGGGCCACCACCGCACTAGCGGCAGTGACCCGGAGCCCACACCAGCAGGCACTAGGGCAATCCCTGGGGTGAGGGGTGGTTTAACACCCCCCAGCCCAGGGATTGCCCTACCCCCCCACCCAGGGATTGCCTTACTTGCCCTCTGGGCGGCGGCGGCGGCAGCAGCACGGCGTGAGTCTGGCTTCAGCGCTAGGGCTTCAGCACTTCACTAGGTCTTCCGGGGAACTTCCAGGTTTCCCTGGAAGGCCTAGTGAAGTGCTGAAGCCACCGGGGGAGGGAAAGTGTTTTTGTTGTTGTTGTTGTTTCTTTTTTACATTGTGGCCATTCATTTCAAATGGCTGCAATGTAAGAAAATCTGTCACGGGGAACCAGTATCGATACCCCAGATTATTGGGTTAATCCGATACCACCGGTACAGCAAAATACCAGCAGTATTGGATATCGGGGGAACCAAAATTCCCACCCCTACTTAACACCCTTTTCTAAATCATTCATTAATACGTTAAACAGCACCAGTCCCAATACAGATCCCTGAGGCACACAATTTTTTACATCTCTTCATTGTGAAAACTGCCTATTTAGTCCAACCCTTTGCTTTCTATCTTTTAACCAGTTTCTGATCCATAGTAAGACACTATCTCAACCAGAGTAGGTTTAAACAGGCAAATTGGAGCATTTGCCCAATATTGTGATGACAACAATATGGAAATAAACCACCAGAAATCTAAGATAATGGTTTTTGCCAGATCACAGTGGGGCAACCACCATCAGTGGAAATTGGGAGATGTGTATCTCGAGCAAGTAAAGAGCTTTAAATATTTGGACCTATTGTTTCATAGTGCAGGTTCTTGGCAACATCATATAAGAGGTGCGGAGATTTGGGCCAGGAGGACAGCCTTGGCGGTCTGTAAATTGTTCACCCAATCTGGAGGATTGGGAGTTAGGATGGCCATCGACGTGTTCAATGCCAAGGTGAGCTCACAGTTTCTTTTTGGGACTGAGTTATGGGCCCTGTGTAGTCTACAGAACCTGGACCGGGTCCAAAGTAAATTTTTGTCCACTCTACTTAGACCTCCGGGGGGCACACCGTATGTCACGGTACGGGTGGAGACCGGGCAGCGGGGCTGGGCCTATAAAGCCTGGAGGACAGCCCACAAGTTGTGGCTTAGGGCGTCAAGACCAGGGGCTGTCAGGCTTTTTCCATTTTGGCAAGATGACCCATATAAAAGCAGATCTGGCAAGGTTGAAGCCCATCTTCGGTCCTTAGGACTGTCCTCTGAATACCTCTTGGCTGTAACCCATCAGAGGGCCCTCCAGGAAGCTTTGATAAGGTGACAGGATGTAAATTACCAGGAAGAAAGGGTTAAGATAGGGCTATCTAACCATTTATGTGATTACCTGCTTTGGGTACCACCAATGGATGTCACGGCTACGTATTTAATGTCATCCATATCGGCCCGAGGTAGATGGCTTTTCATGTCAGCAAGGCTTAATGCCTTGCCTTCAAAGATTTTGGAAGGACGCTATGATCTTACTCCCTTCGCGCAGAGACTTTGCCCTTATGATTATTTGGAAGCAGAGACCAAAACTCATATAATGTGTGCCTGCCATCTTTATGATAAGTTAAGATCTGAGTTTCTTGATAAAAATTTTGCGGCCTATCCCGGAAGATCTCATGATGCACTGGTAGCACTAGTTTTAGCTAATGAGAAGGCGGAGGCTATATCCCAGGTTGCTATATTTTTGACTCAGGCCTTTGCTAGGAGACAATTGTTTTTAGATTGTAAACTTCCATTCAACTTTTGAGTGTGTTTACTGAACTATGAATTTATTTTAGTTCATTATTTATTAGGTTCGAATTATTTTACTTATTGTTAGATATTTTTGTATTATATGTTATGTTTATGAATATGTTTAGGTTGCTGTTGGTCAGCTATGACGTTTTGTCATGCCTAATAAAGCTTGAATTGAATTGACACTATCTCCTATCCTATGACTTTTTATTTTTCTCAAGAGTCTCTCATGAGGGTCCTTATCAAATGCTTTCTGGAAATCCAGGTACACTATATCAACTGGGTCTCCCTTGTCCACGTGCTCATTTACACCCTCAAAGAATTCCAACAGGTTAGTGAGGGATGACTTACCTTTATTAAATCCATGTTGACTTTTCCCCATTAAGCCATATTTGTCAACATGCTCTGTAATTCTGTCCTTAATGATGGTTTCCACCATTTTGCCCGGCACAGACATCAAGCTTACTGGTCTGTAGTTTCCAGGATCACCTCTGGATCCCTTTTTGCCCCATTTAATTTATTTATTCATATTTAAATATCGGGGTTACATTTGCCACCCTCCAGTCCTCGGGTACAGTGGCAGATTTTAGTGACAGGTTACAAATTACTAACAGT
>QEPC01006449.1:244212-266577 GCA_003113815.1 Sphenodon punctatus | reverse complement strand
GAGAGCTCCAACAGCGTGCCGGCAGCCATGTTGAGCATGTGAGGCAGGGAGTAGTGTGCATGTGCACTGCTCCCTGCCTCAGTCCCCCGACCCTAGGGATCTCGCCAGGGCTGTTTCAGCAAACGCCCTGGTGAGACCTTTCCTTGTGCCTATAGGGCTCAATGGAAAGGCTAGCCCCTCCCTCCACAGCACTCCTATACGTGCTGTGGATGGCGGGGTTCAGCCACCCAAATCACGTTTTCCATAGAAAATGTGGTTTGGGCTTAGCCTTTTTGTCCCTTGCGGGACCCACTCCTCAGGAGTGGATCCCAGAAGGGAGAACTGACAGCGCCGGAGGCTTGCAGCAGCCTCTGACTTTGCTTCAGAGACTGGTCCAGGCCGGAGCACCCTCTGAAGCAAAGTCAGAGGCTGCTGCAGTGGTGTCAGAAGCTGCAGCAGCGGGGGGGGTTGGGTTTTTTTAAAAAACAGCGGAGGCTGGCCCTCGGCGGCACTTGGGGGGCAGTGCCCCAAATATCCTGGGTGGCCAGCCGCCACTGGAGACAAAACAAAATACTAACAAATTCTATATTTTCTCTTTTCATGTAAGAATTTCAATACAACTTTGTACCAGCAATGTGTTAATTCATGGCCCTTCCTAAAAGAGGCACAGCCCGGAATCTTACCTGTGTTTTGACTTCCACCCCATACTAAAACTCAGGGTTGGGACAACTCTCCCCTGACCATTGAGAAAATCTGTCAAATGTCAAAACCTGTCACTGTTCAGGGCCTCTAGCTCAGGCCCAAGCCTCTTGACTCTATTATGCTCCCTGCAGCACCTTGGAGAGCATAGTGTGCTTCACTGGTTTTTCTGAGCTGGAGTCCCACCAGCCCAAGCACCAGGCTTCCCCTAGCTGTCCAGCCTGGGGCACCACCTGAGGAAGGCTCCTATGCAACCCAGTTCTCAGGCAGAGTCCTTTTCTCCTTTCCAGCCAAGTACTGACTCACTTCCCTCTGGCTTTGTCTCTCCATATATCCCCAGAGTGGGTGTGGCTGGTCGTCCAGTCATCTAGCCCTTAAAGGTCCAGTCCTCTTGCATTCTCAGATCCGGACTTAGCTTCTATGGCCATTTTTGCATGGATGCCCTTCCCCCCTGCGTGTGTGACCGGGTATGTGGTGGTGGGAAGGGGTGTCTGTGCAAATACCATGGCGGTGGATTGGGGGATGGGTGTGTGTCCGTGCAAACAGTACAGGTGGTGGGTGGGGCTGCATACGTGCTCCCGCACAACACACACCTCCACCTAACACCCACCCATGGAGCCATCCAGCAAACTGGAGGAGGCTCTGTGGGTGATGGGTGGGGGTGCACCCGTGAAAAAGGCCGCACACCCACCTCTACCCACCACCAGCACAAACTCCTCCCACCGCCCAATGCGTCCGTGCAAAAATGGTCTATTTTAGATGTCTCAGCTGGGTTGGCTCTACCAAGCCCATACTCAGCTACTTAATCCATTTCCACAGCTTCAGCCCAGCCCAATCCTCAGGCTGGATTCAGCTTGCTGTCTTCTTAAAGGGACTGCAGCCCTCCCTGGCTGTTCTCTGCCTCACCACTTGATCAAACACCTGATTTTTGACATTTCATTTGTTTTCATTCATTTCGTTTTTCATTTGTTTTCACCAGGATCCCCCAAAATAAACATTTTTGGGTGGGTTTTTTTGTGTTATTCCTGGCATAAGCAAATGAAATAAATAAAAAATGAAATGAATGAAAATAAACAAAATGGCAAAAAGCAGGTGCTTGAGCGTCATTTAAATGTCCTACAGGTCAAGTATGCGCTGCTCAAAATTGAAAAATAAAATAAAAATGCCAGCATTGTTTCTCTACCCATTTCAGGTCTAATCTGACCCCTCCCCAGTGCTGAGCACATCCCTTAAACACCCCTGTCAACAACTCCTATTCAGTCATGAAGCTTGAAATTAATGTCCCGTGGGAGGAAAAGGGCTCTCTGTTTCTGCTATAACTAATGGTTCTAAACTGTAATAATCATTCCGTATGTAATATTTAATCTCTCTTGTATGTGAATTATAGCCCCAAAGTAAATATGTCATCAGACAAGATGTGATTTACCTTACAATCTAGCATATCACATAGGTGTGTTACTTTGATTTCTTTAACTTAGACCCTGACCTTGATAAAACTTCAGACAGAAACAGGTTGTTAACAGAAGTGATGGCAGAGTGCCACCATCACAACCCCACCCAGGCTGGGAACCTGTTAGGGATGTGCAAATCCCTGGGGGTTCGGCTGAACCCAAAACCATTCGGTTTGGCCCATTTGGGCCGAACCCATTCAGAGGGGCCAAACCTGTTGGGGTGGGAGGTGAGGTTTTCCCTCCCCCTCCAGGCTGTGTGGGTGGAAGGAGCACTGGGGAGCACCTTCCCCCCCCTCACCGAGCCTGGGATTTTTTTTTTAACCCACCCCACCCCAGGGATCGCCCTACCTGGTGGTGCCAGGGCTCCAGCCCCAGGTCTGGCAGCAGTAGTGGTGGCGGCAGTGGCAGCAGCAGCGGGTCCGGCGGCAGCAGCACTCTGGAGCACCTCAGGCCGCTACTAGGCCTTCCAGGTCAAACCGGAAGACCTAGTAGTGGCCTGAAGCACTCCAGAGTGCCTCCGCCGCCAGACCTGCCGCTGCCACCGGACCCAGGGCCAGAGCCCCTGCACCACCAGGTAGGGCAATCCCTGGGGTGGGGTGGATGTTAAAAAAAAATCCCAGGCTGGGAGGGGGGAGAGAGGTGCTCCCTGGCACCCCTTCCACCCACGCAGCCTGGAGGAGGGAGGGAAAACTGGGTTCTTCCCTGACCCCCTCTCCCCCCGAATGTGTTCGGAACCCAAAATTTGTTTGGTCAGTTCAGGTAGGAGTCAGTTCGGATTCGGGGTGTTTGCAAACAGGCTAAACACCCCGAGTTTGGGCCAAACCCTGAACTTCCAAACCATGTTCGCACATCCCTAGAACCTGTGGTCAACATGGTCCCAACCGAGTCAGGTAGGCTAGCAAAGTGCTAGTAGCCAGGCCTCTGGGGAGGGTGAGAAACCACATGGACATGTGGCTGGCCCCGCCCTTATGCCCCACCCCCCAGCCATGATGGATTGCCATGGTGTCCAATGACAGCTGTCATGCTGGATCCAATCTGGGCAGAGTCACTGAGGGCCATAACAAATTTATAGCCTGCTGTGGCCCAATTGGGCAGATGTTAACCCGGACTGTGACCCCAGAGGTCTCTGCATCCGGTTTGTGCTGCCCAGGCTTGCCACTGACACACCTAGGAGCAATCCTAGGTAAACATCTGGCAGCGCACCAACAAAAGTGTCGGCTCATGTGCCAAAGCAGGAGATGGACCACCATCATGTTTATTAACACCCACAGTTTCTATGTTTCTCTAGGCATGTGAGCTAGAGTGTATCAGCTGCATGTGCTCCAGAAATCTTCTGACCCTGATGGCCTAGTTCCCTGAAGCTCAGTTAAAGGAGCTTGGGGTGGGGCTCCTGGGCATGGGAGCTGGTTAGGTAGGTGACCAGACGTCCTGAACACTTAAGACTGGGCTGCAAGCCTAGCTAGAGAGAAGGATAGCAGGGAGAGGCATAGGTTGCAAGCTTGCCTCAGGATGTGCTTCAAGGCAAGGGAACTAGAAGCTTAATCCAGGTCTTGCTTCATACAGGGCTGCCCTGGGTCTGGTGTGATCAGAGACATCAAGCCAGTGGTGGCTAGAAGATTCCAGGAGGCTTTGAACCTAGGGTGTGGTTTTGCCTCCCCAGCAAATGGGCAGAGAGCCCAATGAGGGGCTCCTCACAGTAGAAGCCTTTATTGTATATATGTTTGCCATTTCTGGGATAATCCAATTTCTGGGGCTTGTGGGATTTCTAGGATTATCCCATTTCTGGGATCATGCACCCATAGAAAACACCCATAGATGCTGGTGGACAAAATGGCCAGAGTGACTGCCAATGGCTCAGCAGTTTTTTGCAGAAACAAAATGGGTGCATTTAGACACCTCAGAAAGAACTCTATGATCCAGGCAGGACTGCGTTTGGCTGGGACTCTCAGTCCCAATTAGATGGACAGGATTCCATGATTGCCTGTTGCTGTGGGTTTGGCTAGATCCCTCGGCGGGGTGTGCTCCAAGATCTTCCAGAATGCCACCTCTGAGGCTGTTCCTCTTGGCACATCTAGCAATTGATCTTCAAATGGACAGGTCAACCCAGGGGTGAAATGGGCTGGGATGGGCAAAAGCGGAGCTATTGTCCATCTGTTTACACCCAATGTTTCACATACCCTGATCAAAATTAAGGTTGGCCATATTTTGCTACCATGCCACCAGAGTAATTTTTCTGAAATTACTTCTCTGAACTGTTCAACTCTTTTTCTTACAAAGGAAAGCCCCCACCTGCACCCCTGAAATAAGGAACTAGACAACAGATTTGTTTGGTTTCATAAAAAGGAGTGTAACAAGAGACCCGGCTGGGTAGGAGGGGATACTCAGACTTCTGGAAAGCTCCACTTCCTGACCATGATGCCCCCACCCAACTCACTGCGAACTTCCTCACTCCACAATTACACCGACCACTAGGAGCATCCAATTGCTCCTGTTGAGAAGAAGGGTGGTAGAGGTCCATTCCCGGTGCCCACGTTCATTGTTGGGGATAGTGACTGTGGAGATATAGGGTGATTTCAGACATGACGAGATCACGCTGAACCACACTGAACCACGGTGAACCCCGCGGCGGGGCGAAAGGCCCCTGCACGTCTGCACAGCGTGCGCCAGATGTTGGCCACGCTGAATCTGCAGATGGGGTCAATTTGAACCACGCTTCCCGGGCTAGCCGGGGGAAGGTCCCGGGAAGCGTGGTCAAATGGACCGCGGGCCGTGGCGAACAAAAAGTAACGTCTGGCCGCGTGCCACGGCCCGGGATCCCCGGCGGGATCCCGGGCCGTGGCACGATCGGCCAGACGCGGCGGCCGCATTGGCCCCGCCGCCCGCCCGTCTCCTCGGAGGGCGGGCGGCGGGGTGCGTGGAGGGGGCGGGGCCGTGCGGCCGCACGTTGCGCCGCGCGGCCCCGGCCCCTCCCACTTTCCCCGCCGGGATCCCCCCGGCACGTCTGTTGGGCCGTGCAGGGGTGACCCCGGCGGGGAACGAAGACGTTCGTTACGGTACGGGGCCAAAGGGCCCCGTAACGTCTGAAAGTACCCATAGATTAATAACAGATACCAGGACAACTACAGAATCTAGGGACGGGCGAATAGAGTCGAGTTTGGAAATTTGGTTCTGTTCGGTTCTGTTCGAAAATTGAGTTCGGTTTGGAAGTTCGGTTCGGTCATCGAGTTTGGTCCAAACTCTGAACTTCCGAACTGTGTTCGCCCATCCCTAACAGAATCCCTTTGGGTGGGGGGAGAGAGAGCGCTTGAGGAGAGGAGGTTTCTGAGGAGTCCAAGGAGGTTCTGGATGAATAGATGCAAGCTAGTAACCACTGTCTAGTGTGTAGACTGGATTGATAACATTTGTCATGATCGAAAGACCACCTTTCCTACCATACTCCAACATGGCCCCTGCGGTCAGCTGGAAGCACCCTTCTGTAGGTTCCACCTACTACTCTTGTCCATATGACAGGGACTTGCAGGGGAGTGTTCTTGGTTGCTGCCCTGATGTTGTGGAACTCCCTCCCCCTGGGGGTCTATCTGAGTGTGGGCCAGAGCACCTTTCAGAGGTAGTGTAAAACTTTATTTTTAGAAAAGTATTTGGTGGGTGGGAATAGGGATTAGGTGAGAGGTTTTTGCAGGGTTGGGGTGGGTAGGGTTCTTTTGGTGAACTGTATTTTAATGTTTTTAAATTGTATTTTATTGGGGGGGGGGATTGTGAACTGCCCTGAGTCTTCAGGGAAGGGCATTGTAAAAATGTTAATAAATAAATAAATCCAATTATTTACAATCTATAATTTGGCTCTGGGTGATTTGGGGGAATTCTGCAGTATGTTTCAAAGTAGCCAGATCAAACAACCCCACAGAACAAATGACCAAATGGAACTGGACCAGGTGAAGTTCTGGGTAGATCATGTCGGGGGAAGAGGCAATCTCTTGTTCCTACTAGTGGGATGAAGATAGGAGAATCCCTAAATGTGGGCTGTCACATCACTTGCTGTCTGTCTCATTGGGCCGAGGCCTGACATTTGAGGAAGGGAGATTTCCCCTCTCAAGAAACCCCATGAGAAGGTCTCTTCCCATTCCCACCAGGAATACCTATTCATATCCCTTGAGCCACAAGTCCATCAATCACAAGTGTGAATCAATTCCATCCTAGAAGATTACTGTCAATTGTAATAGATCTCCATTAAGACTGGTTTTATGATCAGATAATAAAATTTTTGTGTTCCAGTTTAGATGGATAAAAGTGGATATGCAATACCACCATGACCCATACTGCAAACATCATTAGCAAACACGCAAGCACTGGAGTAGTGCTGAAACCAGTACCACATTCTGTATCGGTGAATATTATTCTCATTTCTGGGTAGCACTTTAAATATCCAAATGGATGGTCACACCAAAACAAATATTTTCATATTCAATTACACCCATGCTTTTTCTGTGTTTATCCCCCAGGCATTTTTGTTCCAATATTCAGTTATTTAACCAAACATCTAAAATGAAATGACCAAAATTACTAAATGAACAAAATAATAATAATAATATTAATAATAATAATAATAATAATAATAATAAAAAATACTTTTTAAAAAGCATCCCCCAAACCCCAAACAAATACCTAAACAAAGTGAGTGCAAGTATCATTCTGTAGCCGCTCAGTCGGGACTAATACCTGAATCAAAAAGGACAAATTCAACAATTCCAGTATTGGATGCGGATATTTATTTTAGCTCATACTGGAAGTTGATGAACAGAATCCATGTAACATCTGAGCAAACACAGATTACAGAACTTCAGATTTTAAATGACAATAATGCAACATTTGTAATTGTTTAAATGGGTTTGGGAGGAGGAAGCTTAAAAGGTGAAATGAACAACTTTGACCCTGAGGCTGAACGTTTAGCTATTAGTTGAGTTTCAAAGACTCCCAGCAGCTAATACTGTTTGAGATATTGACTGAATTTTAATTCCACCCCAACCAGCATTAATAACAGTCTAGCTGCATACTCTGTTTACCTAAGAGCCATGGATGTGGTTGTATTTCAGGGTTGATACCCTCTCCTCAGGCTTTTGTTGCTGCTGTTGTCAATATACTCATGTAAACTTATGTATCTTCTATACCGATGGAGTATGAATATTAGTTTGCTTTTTATAAACACAGCTGTATTGACACAGTGTCTTGAGACCTTGCAAGAGGCCACCTATGTATTCTACTGAGAGTTTAATTCTGTGGCTATTTGCTTTCCACAGTTTTCCATAACTCCTCTTCCTGTGATGCTGATAAGGCAAAAACTAACTATTCATGGGGATTTGAAGAGGAAGCAGAGAGAGAAGCTGGTGCAGAACTATCCCCAAATATTTCCCATTGGTAGTCAAGCTGCAACACTGGGATCTTATGGGGGAGAAGGGAATGTCCAACCATAGGTACTTATATGTCTGCCATTGCCATAGTATCTGAATGCCTCAGAATTATGGAAGGGCCATTCTCTCTATTTTGCCAACAGGGAAAAAGGAGTGCAACAAAATTTCCCAGCATCTCATAAGATAGTTACCACAGATAAGAAAATTTATATTCATGTTTCTCAGGTGTGAGGTTAGTACCCTAGCCTCAGAGGTCACTCTCAGAGGCTCATTTGCAAAATATTTTCAATATTATAGAGCACAGTCTGTGCTGTCTCCCCCCTATTTCAGCATTCCATTTAAAAGAGGAAGGAAACTAGGGCTGAAATTCGATCTCAAGTTTTTCTTGATTATTGTCAAGAATCGTGGTTCTCGACTCATTTTAAGTGAGAAACGATAATCGAGAAAAATGTTGATTCTCGACATTTCTTGGTTGAGATTTTTATTGTTGAAATACTATTTACCATTTACCACAATTTATTATTTTCCGGGTACTGCTTACCATGTGCATGCGTATTACTGAGATGAAAGCAGTGCATGGTAAGTAGTGCATGGTAAATCGGTAAATAGCAAATTGTGGTAAACAGTAACAGTAAATGGTAAATGGTATTTTGAGAAAAATTTCTCAATCGAGATCTTCATTTGTTATCGAGATTGTACCAAGATCTCTGTGATAATTCTCGATTCTCCTGATGTTTTCATAAGAAAAAATTGCTTCTCATTTCAGCCCTAAAGGAAACACATCAAGATTTCCAAACTAGAAAGAGAGGATGGTTGCCATGTTCATCCCAAATGCAAGAGATGGAAACAAAATAGTTCTTTTATTGGACCAACTTCTGTTGCTGAGAACATGCAAGCTTTTGGGCTGCCAAAGGCCTTTCCTCAGGCATGCAACAAGTCAGAACTATATAGACTTAGCAAATGCAGGACAAGTATATATGAGGAGGCATGGTAATGACTTGGGTGAGCATGGATAACATATTTATTTCTTTGTTTCTTGTTTAGATTTCTACCTGACCCTTCCATTAAGGCGCATGGCAGCTTACATAATAAAAACACACTTAAAAATACTATAAAACTCCATTTAAAAACCTTATTAAAAACAACCACATCCCTAGACCTTCCCACCTCAACCCCTAACCCTGCCTGCCAAATGCTTTGCCAAAAAGAAAAGTTTTACACTGCGTCTGGAAAATGTTCATGCTCGGGCTCTGATGAACGTCCAAGGGAAGGGAGTTCCATAAAACAGCAACTGAGGGTGATTTCAGATGTGACGGCTGGCCGCTTTCACCATGGGCCATGGGGTGGTTCGGACCACGGCCGGGGGTGAAGGGGTGCGCCAACAGACATGCGCCTCATTGCCCCCAGTCATGGTCCGAACCACCCCACGGCCTGTGGTGAAAGCGGCCGGCCTTCACATCTAAAGTGGCACACACACCCCGGAGGTGGCAGGGCTGCATGGCACAGTGTGCTGCCACATGGCCCCACTGCCTGCATTCCACGGCGGCCCTCCCCCAAGGCTGACGGACAGCGGCAGCAGCCGGAATGCCGCAACTACGGGCGCGGGTGACTCCCATTGACCGTGGTGAATGGTAAGTAACCAGAAGTTACTTTCCGTTCACCACGGCCGTGGTGGTCTTTCAACACACTTCTCGACCTCCTCGCGTCCGGAGGTCCAGAAGTGTGGTGAATGCAAACACAGGCTGCATTTGACTGTGGTGCACATCTGGCAGCAAGCCAACAGACGTTCACCACAGTCAAATATGGTCCATGCTTGACTGTGGTTCAGCCGAGGTGAATGTCAGACACATAACGTCTGAAATCACCCTGAGTCTCAGCAACTAAGAACATCTCTCTGATGGCCCTTGTTGTACAAACAAGTTTAGCAGGTGGTACATGCAAGAGAGTGCTCCCAGTCAACTGCAGGGGTCTCAATGGAGCATGGAAGGAAAGGTGGTCTTTCAGAAATGTGGGTCCCAGGTCATTTAGGACTTTAAAGTTCAGAATCAGCATCATGAATTGTGCCTGGAAAACTATAGGTAGCCAGTACAAACTGTAAAGCACACGTTTAATGTGCTAATAGTGACCCACCCCCTATAGGAGCTAGGCCACCGCATTCTGTACCAGCTGCAGCTTCTGGACAGTAACCAAGGACAGCTCCATGTGAAGTGCATTGCAGTAGTCTAGCCTCTAGGTGATGGATAATGGTGGCAAAATTGGAATCAGAAAGAAAGGAATGCAGCCTCCTCCCTAGATGGAGTTAGTGAAAAGCACTCCAGACCACCACCACAACCTGATGTTCCAGGTGCAGAAAAGGATCCAGAAGCACACCAAGGCCGTGAGACTGATTAACAAGAGGGGGCTGTACCCTTTCACTAACAGGGGTCCCAATCCCCTCCAGATCACATGGCTGGCCATTCATCATCACTTCACTCTTATCTGGATTCAGTGTCAGTCAGCTCACCCTCATCCAGTCCTGAACAGCAGCCAGGCACTGGGAAAGCACTGAGACCGCAGGACCTGGGTCAGATGAAAAAGAGAGGTAGAGTTGGGTGTCATCTGCATACTCACTGCAAACCTCTGAATGATCTCACCCAGCAGCTTCAGATCCACATTGAACAAGAGGGGAGACAAAATGGAACCCTGCAAGATACTGCAGGGGACGTCCCAAGGGGATGACAAGCAATCTCCCATAACTACCCTCTGGGACCTCTTCATTCAACAGGAATGAACGGAACAACTCAAGAGCATTTCCGTGCACCCCTGCCAGGTCCTGCAGTCATGTGAACAGCATCTCATGATCAACTATATCAAAGGTTGCTGAAAGGTGTAACAAGAGCAACAGGGCACAATACCCCTTGTCAAACTGCAGGCGTAAATCATCGGCCAAGGCCACAAGCGTGGTATTCTTGCTGTATCCCAGAAGAAAGGTTAAAAGCCTGACTGAAATGGGTCTAGGAATCTTGGGAGGGGGCTGTAGATTAAAAGCAATATAGATGCCATAGAAAAAAAGCAGGCCTAGGAACTAATTTACTAGCTGAATTAATTAGTTTAATGTTAATGGTTAAATATTAATTGCAAAAGTTAATAAGTTGAAATGTGAACCACCCTGAGCTTACGCGAAAGGGTGGGATACAAACTGAAATAAATAAATAAATAAATAAATAAATAACTTTATTGGATATTAAAAATAATGGACACAACTTAGGCCCTTCTCACATGGGCTGGGAGGAGCTGCGATGTGGGAGGGGATGGGTGTGTACCACGGTCTGTGGGTGGCACATTGGTGGCCCGTTACATGGACACACACCCATCTTCACCCACCTCCACTGATCTACACGTATGGAGGTATCTCCATTTTGTCCAATGCCTCTGTGCGTGAGGGATCAGTGGAGGTGGGTAGAGATGAGTGGAGCATGGGAGCGCGCATGCACCCCTACCTACCCGCACCAGTACTCACTCATGCTCACCCAGTCACCCACGTGGGCAAGGGGGGAGGGGTAAACTCGTGTGAAAACACCTGGTATTATCTTGAGCACTTATAAGAACCCATTTTTGTCATGTATAAAAGCGGTCTGAGCAGTGGAACGAGAAAATGAAGAGAAATGCAGATTTTTTAAAAAGTTGCTTGTACAGTATATCCACAAATTCAGTACTTCTCTCCAACTTCTTGAATGCACATCCAAGAATATATTACAAAAATATATTATCCTTTTTAATACACAGCCAGTTTAATATTCTTACACAAGTGTTTGATAAGTCATGCTACTGGTTTGCTCAAATTTCCATTGATGTCCTTATTTTCGTTAAAATCTAAGGCAGAGCACCATTGAGAGGAAAGCATTCCATTCTAGTCATTTGAGTACATTATATGAGTCTCATCCAACCACTTTTTATATGTCGAGATATCCTGATATCCTGCATAGGCACAAATAGAGAATGTGTGTAGATTAGAGGTCTACACCTCCAAATTTGCATTATCCGATTAGGATCCTGTAAAGCATAGAATAACCACTATTAATTTCAGTTTCACAATTTATCTGTTTCAAATTTTTCAGTTCAGTCACTTTGACTATTTCAGTTATTCCAATTTGGTGATTTCAATGACTTTGTTTCATTGCTATTAGCACTGCTGCACATACCTGACAGCTGAAACAGAATAACTATAATACAAAAATAACCAACATAACTGAAACAAAATAACCAAAATAGTGAAAGGACCAAAACAAAATTCCCAAAGAAGTGTTTATGTGAATACCTGTTTTGATCTGCAGATACCAAGTCCGATTTGTATTGCCTCATATATAGATTTTAAAAAAACATTTTTTCTTTCCATTGATCCCTTTACTAACCTTTCTTTTCGTTATAACCATTCTTTTTTCCTTGTCAGATTTTTCACTGTGACTGCTTACACTGGGGTATTAAATCCATGGATTCCAATGGGTTTAAGTGGTTTGAGGATTGCATTTTGTGGGTGCAATCCTGTGGCCAGTGTAAGCCAGCCACAGGTGCAGGGTGCGAGCCAGACCACATGCGCTCAGTCATGCATATGAGCCGTGCAAGTAGCAGAGCCATATGGAGCAAAGGTGCAGTCCGGCCCAATGCGACCTCCAAACACACACACATCACGGCCTGGGGGATGGAGCAGGAACCATGCCTGCTTCATCCCTTGACCCTCAGTGTCTGTGGGCTTGGGGGTCGCATTGGCCAAGGCTGCGCCTTTGCCCCGCATGGCTCTGCTGCTTGTGTGGTTCGCATGCATGTCTAAGCACGCATGTTCAGGGCTTGAGGCACAAGTAGGGGTCAGAATAAGTGGTCCATAGGATTACACCCTGTGTGTTTTTGCCGACACCATATTGCTGTACTTGTATCTTGTAACTAAAGCTTAAATACGTACTTAAATTAGTAACTGTGGATAATACCCACTTTTGGGGTACCACATCAGGTACCCGATGAGTTACCTGGATACCAATTGTGTACCCGGATACCCCCAAAATTGGTAACTTCCAGTACTATTTTTTTTTTTTTCCAATTATCAATCAGTATATCAGGTCAGAAAACCAAAAAATCAGGACAGAATTTTTTAAAAATGGGATTAGAAGTCAGTTTTCTGGACCGGAGGTTGACTTGCTGGGACCAGAAGTTGATTTCCCCAGATGGAAAGTCAGTAATTAAGTGTTGGAAATCAGTAAATCGATCAAAAGGTTGAAAAATCAGAAGTCAACATTCTAGGACATCAGGTATCTGAATTTGGTCGATGTCTTCAGATCGATTTGGGTAGCGTAAATTTGTTGGGTATACCCATTTTTGTGGATACTAATTTCAGCTCTATTTGTAACTCAAGTGAAGTCAGTGGCATGTTTGGAAAGATGCTTTTCTTTTTCTTTTTCTTTTTTTGGATGTGGTCCCTTTTGTTCTCTCATGTACGTAAGTAACAGTTTCCCTTCACCACTCAAGAAGACAAAAAATCAACAACCCCAAACGCTATCAACTGTCATTTAGTTTATTACCAGTAATGGCCTGCTGTGAAGCAACTGTTAAGGAATACTTTTCTACACCTTCAAAGAAGAAGACCAGAGTTCTCAAGATCCAATGGCCCGTGCAGCACAGTCCTTTGAAATCTTGAAAAGGAATCTCTTCTGACATTTGGTTCATCATTAGAAACTTTGTAACATTCTAAAGCCACCCACAGCTTTGTGCAAAGCTTGTTTGTGTAGCAAGTTTTCTTTGTGACTTATGATTAAAATTCATCTCTCTCCTCTATCCTACCCATCCACACAGGCCCAGCAATTTTGTGGTGTGCACCCACATACAATTTGTCTTAGAAAAAAGAGCCCTTGGATAGAAAGCACAGTGTTGCCATAGCAATACTTTTCTACTCTGAAATGCTATCATATTGGCTTTTTTTCCTTGGGTTTCTATAGGTTACAAATGCCAACTCTCCTTATTAAACTGTCACTTAATCCTTCAACTACTTCATAGTAGCTTTTGCTTTCTGATGGAAGTTCCAGGCATTTAGCTTATGCCCTACTTTTTAGCTCTGCTGCCCCAAATAGGGGTTAATGTCAAAAAGCATTCTCACTTTACTAAAAGTGAGTTGGTCTAGGTTGCAGCAAGGGGTTTCAACTTGCCTATTAATCTATGGCCACTTGCTTTTTGTCATGATATTTTAAAGCATTATCTCTGAGATCCAGTGCCGTGGGCATCAGGGTTTAATTTGCAGGCATGGGCGGGGGTGTGGGGGAGAGGACTTGTCAGAGCTCAGTCCTGGTAATTAAATTCAAGGGAGGGCTGAGCCCTGGGAAATGTTCCCAGTAGTAGTGTGCACCCCAGAGTATGAAATAGCAGGAAAAGGTCAATATTGGCCATTTCAGAGTTGGAAACAATAGCTAGAAAAAACTGGACAGTTTATTAGGCTTTCATTAATGACATTCCTGCCATGCCCTCTGTGCTAGTCATTGCATATTAAATCACGAACATGTCTGTTTTATATCCAGCAGTAGGTTAGTCCAGTGGCTGGGTTGTTAGCTGGAGAACAGGGGTCATTTTCCTGCTTTGACAAGTTCTGGGATGGAGGTATTGCTTTGGGGGCAGGCCTGGGCCCTGGCAATTTTTTACAAATTATAATTAAGCACTGCTGGGCATTATCCCTGATTCTGCCATAGACTCACTCCATCATTTTTGCAAGATTACTCAGCTTCCTTATAGCTCCCACTCAACAAGTAGTGGTGCTGTACAATTAGGCATTTCAAAGTCCATTTTGCAGTTATTATTTCTATTTTGATTTACACCATATTCCTGCAAACAGTACACATGTCAATAAATTGAATTTGCAGGATGCAACAGGGACTTTTAATGTTTCTGTGACCATTACTATTTGGTGAGGGTCTGATTAGTTATATGGAGCAATGTTTACCATAAAAAGTACCAAATCAAGACCAGCAGAGAGTCCTTTTGTGGGTCAGGTAATAGTTAAATTGATCTGACATTGCCATTTGATGGAAAGTAATTTCATGATCAGAAATTAAGAAAAAATACAAATAGAGAGGGATCAGGGAGGTAATACTATATGGTGGAAACTGATGGGGAGGGAAGAGGCTGTGTATTCCTCTGTTGAGGAGTCATAGGGTGTAAACAGAAGTGATGGCATTGCCATGGCAACCCAACCTGGGTTAGGATGGGAAGCCACGGTGGACATGGTCTGAACTGGGTTGGGCCACTCAAAGCATATTCCTGTGGTTAGGCCATTGGGGAGGGCAAGGAAATGCATGAACGTGCAGCTGGCCACACCCCCATGCTGTACCCAGCGGTGTCCTGCCTCCCACCATGACGGGCAGCCATGACGGTCAATGGCAGCCACCATGATGGCCCCCATCTGGGCTGGATCACAGTGGGCCACACCACACATTATAGACCACTGCTTTGCCCTGATTGGGTGGAGCTTAGCCCAGGCTGTGACCTGGAGATAATACAGGGGTCAGAGTCTGGACTAGCCTCCAACACACCCTGGGGCAATCCTGGCCCAATATCTGTTGGACCCTCAACAAATGTGCCAGTGGCTCACAGACCAGAGCATGAAAAGTGGGCCACAGCAGGCCACTGGCATATCCGGGTTTACCCATAATTAGCTTGAAATGTAATCTAAATTGAGCAACTCTTTGCAATGTAGTAATGCACTGGGAGCTGGGCATTACAATGGGCATGCACTGGTATATAGCAAAGGACAGAATTTGGGTCCAGCTGGAAAATTATCTCTGAGGGCCTTGAATTCTTAGTTTCACCCTTAATTGACTAAGATGTTTTAATGTAATAATCCCTTCAAACGATACACCCGCAAGAAAATTTGCAGATCATTGTGATGCCACCACTAAGTACAGCATGACTGTGATTGTCAGGAAAGTTAATTTGGGGAGGGTCTTTGGTCATACTGATCTCTCTCGTTTAAAAATAAGTAACTAAATCTGTACAGTAAGTAAAGTAATGTAATTGTAAAAATGAAATCTCACACTAACCCAATTGCTGTCTATTTCTTTCACTTACTCAGTTCATCATCTCAATTACTTGATCTTATTTCCTTTGCCGTTGCCATTGCCATTGCATCTGTGAAGAGCTGCAGATCGGTAACTTGTGCTTTCTCTGCTGCCATAGACCTTTGGGGCCTCAACAAAAATACTGAGTTAAAAATGCCTCACATAGGCCCTTTCCACACAGACACTCTAACATGGATAAAATGGGTGTTACATTTTATTATACATGTTGCAGGGCTGGAGGTATAATATGGGTGCCCTGCAACATGTACAATAAAATATAACACCCATTTTATCCTTGTTAGAGCGTCTGTGTGTAAAGGTCCAAAGGGTCAGCTTCAGGGATTAATAAAGTGATAGTGGGTGAAAACAAACGAGACAGTGGTGGGACAGCTCCTGAGGTTGGCCCAAGGAGGGCACTGCAGCCAACACTCCTTGGGTTGGTGAGGGGGACAGTTCCCCTTCCCCCAGTAATCCAGGTGTTGGGGCTGCTGTCACAGGTCCCTTCACAGCATGGACACCCATCCTGAGGACCAGGATCAGGCCCCCAGGAATTGCTGCCACCCAACAGCTGATGGGGACAGGGCAGGGAGGGAGAGGGATCAGGGAGGAGATATCCTCACCCTGCCCAAGTGTGCGCACCAAACAGCTGATTGGGGATGCAACTCCAGGCCCCCAGATCAGCTGTTTAGCCGCCAGAATGAGCATGCCTCTGGGCCCAATCTTCAGACCTCACCTTGTGTCAGAGCTGGGCGGGGCATAACAGATAGGAGGACGACCATTAGCCCAGTTAGCCCAGGTGGCCAGGCCTTCACCCAGGCTGTGTTGCCAACTGCCAGTGCCTCCATACCACTGGGACCATAGCAGCTGCCCTCCCCAAGGCTGACATGGGCGAACTGGCAGCACCCAAACTAATGAGAAAGTGGCTCCTGGGCTAACATGGGCCACTGTCTCATGTGTTTTCACAGTGTGCCTGTTATGACCTAGGCCTTGAACCCTCATCCCCAGTCTGGGCCTGCACCCCTTAGATCCAGCCACTCCTCTCAAGAGGCTTTTCTGCATCAGCCCAGCCACATTCCTCCAGCTTGTGCCAGCCCTTGCCATTGCTCCTGGTTGCCTGGTTGGATGCCAGCCAGCAGGTAAGGGCTGACTGGTAGCAACGGGAAGGTGGGTGGAACTTCTGACCTCACCTCACATCTTGTCCCTTTCCCTCCTTGTCACAGTCTTTCTAGCCTTGCTCTAGTTTTGCCTTGTTCCAGCTGTACTCTGAACTCAGATTTAGGCAGTTTCCAGCCTTGACCCTACTCTTGCTCTCCTGACCATTGTATTGCCTCATTCCCCAGTCTTGCCTCCTGACTCTCCTTCCCTGGCCCTGGCCCTGATGCTAACCTTCATTAAGAATAGAGCTGCTGCTTTCACACCTGCGCGAACATGTCATTAGAAGGTCAGAAGAAGGGACGTGCCTACAAATCAGATGTGTCTTTGATCAGGTGTAAATGCCCCGGATGCCTGAACCCCTGCTGCATGGAGACTCAACGTGCCCTTAAGGCAAGCCTGCCACCTAGGAAAATATCTTCACACAACCCTGCCTGTTTCAGCAGGATCTTAGGCCGCTTTCACACCTGTGTCAATGAGTCCTTAGAAGTTCAAGAGAGGGGACGTACATACAAATCTTTGATCAGGTGTGAATGCCCTGCGGTGGATGATTGAAGCTTTTATGTGTGTTTACAAAGGCGACTGACCTAGCTATAAAATCCAGCTCTGCCAATCGTCCTTGAACTGCTGTTCCCTTTGCTTTACCTATGAGCTGACATTGGGTAGATGTAACTTTGGCCCCAGCCATCCGTCAAGGCTCTGTAACCGTCAGACACTAAAGGGTTTGATGGTCCTTCATTTAAGACATCAACGGATCCTCTATGACTTAAAATAAAAAAGCAGATCTGCCAACACACCAGGGAGCCATCCCTGCTGATCAGCGATTTGGGCTGCATTCTGGTTTCTTCCTTTTGTCTCGTGGACATGCATGCCGCATCCTCTCGCTTGTGTAAAGCATCCCTTTCTCTCGTCTCCTGACTGGGGAGCTACACCTAGCCCCTCTTTTACCTTGATGAACAGCTACAGCTGTGCAGCAGCAGCAACAGCTGTTCCCTTTGCTTTTACTTGACTGTGGTCACGACACCCTGAAATGTCTATTTTGACAGCAGCAGCAGCAGCTGCTGTACAGCAGCATTTCTACTGCTGCTCCCTTTGCTTTACCTATGGGCCAATGTTGGGTGGCCATAACGTCAGCCCCAGCCATCATTCATAGCCCTGTAACCTTCAGGCAGTAAAGGGTCAGGTGATCGTTCATTTAAGACTTCAACGGACCCTCCACAACTTAAAATAAAAAAGCCTTAGGCCAGACCAACATCGAGCAACAGACAGACATCAGAATTTTATAGAAATAGATCTTAATATATGGGTTTTTGTATGGTGTTAGCTGCCTGAGCCTTTGGAGGAGTGCAAGGAAAAAATCCAACTAAACCAAACCAAATTTACATCCATCCATCCATCAGATTGGCAAACTGCCATTTGAGAAGACTGGGTCTCCCTTTACAAAATACCCAACTAATTTCCTCTTTTACCCTACTCAGAAAACAGTCCAATGCCCTGTCTTATTCTTGCTCTGATCATATGTTTTATTCCCAAACATGTTGAGAGAGATGTGTTCTGCTCTTGCCGCTTGACTGATAAATCAAATGGAGACTGAAAGTGTCTTAAGTAGAGGAGAAAAGCATGTTTAGAATTACAGATGCTGAGACTTTGCCAAGATTGTTGAAAAAATTGCTGATGGCCTTGTTTGAAAAAGCATCCAAAGGTTTTCACCATTACAAAAATGGATCATTCTCCCTAATTTACAAATTAGGGCGTTCAGTATGATGGGATGTTAGCCCGCTGCAGTCCAGGTTCAGTCTGTACAACCCCTGCTCAGCCCCCACTCACATGTTTGCATGTCCAGCCTAATAAACAGGCAGTCCCAGCGTGTCTTTCATGAGCTCATGGACAGCCCTCACTGGCAAGTGAGAACGAGAGCAGGGAGAAGAGCAGGAAGTGGTCACTTCTTGGACGCTCTAGGATTTCTTCCCATGACTCTATGGTGCTGGTCGACCAGGATGCATGGAGGTGCTGACTGCATGACAGGACATGGACACACGGGAGCACATTAGCCCACACAGCAGGCTCCGCATTCTCTGAGACCCTGCCATGAGTTGGGGCCAGTGAGGATGAACACCTAATCAATGGTCAGGTGGACATCTACCTAGTGTGGGTTAATGTGGGCTAATGTCTCATCTAACACCCTTAGTTAGAAACTGGAAGAAAGAAAAATCAATACCCTTTGCTCTGTTTCCTTCGCAGAAAGGACTAGAATATTTACAAAGATTTGTTTGATGGTCAGTATGAAATCATTCTAAATGTGAGCTATTGACCCCTATCCACAAACCACTTACTCTAGAGTGGTCCCATTGAAGCCCTGTATTATTAGGTTTTATAATATGTGCCTTTGGATGAACAACAAAGGTGGTGCTTTTAAAAAAAAATGCATTCGGTAACATAAGTATTGTTGTTCACTTGCTATGATCATCCCAACGCGATAGATTCCTTCTTTGTGCCAAGCACTCCAAAACACTATAGCACTAACAAACGGAACATTTCTTTTCCAAAGTAAACCACAAACCCTCTGTTGTGTTGCCAGCATCTTTTTTTTTTTCTAAATTATCTTCATAACTTGGGCACTTCAGCAGGACTACTCTACAGTAAGTGGCTTGTGGATTGCATCCATTGTTCAAGATTTAATGTCAATGAAACAGGCTCCCCTTAAGTGAATTAATGCAATTTGCTTTCTTTTTGAAGCAAAATTTAATGAGGAAAACATGGGCAGCTCTCTGCTTAATATGCCTCCACGTGGGAAGCTGAATGAATTCGTTACTCCATGGTCATTTTGCTCAGAGTCACTCTGACTTTTTAAAAGGAACTAGTCAAAAGCGTGTACATTATTTTTTTTTAAAGCAATGACTGTAGTGATGCATGATATTTAAAAGGCATTATTACAAAGCAATGTGCTGTTTACATTATTAAGCTCATCTGACATTTATAAAAATCCTGTAAAAATGAAAAAACAAAAATGAAAAATATGACAGTTGAACAATGGCATGGGAGAGCTCCTGTGCAGCTCATTTTATAGCCTTTCCTGGACTTTATTGATGTAGCTGGGTAAAGCAGCATGATAACGCTCCCCACAGCTCGAGAAGGCCGAGAAAGTAAACCATGTGCAATCCCAATGTATAGCAAGGTTTCAGATGGATTTGAAACTTTTCAGCCTACCCAACATTCAGGTCAGTAGGATTGGCAACTGCTCAAAAAGTTGAACAAAAACACATTGGGTGACAAAAGAAAGGGTGAAAACACAACACACATTGCTGATGGAGAGGAGAACATTGCTAATTGAGTTTGTTGTAGTTAGTGAAGGTTGGCTTGTCAGAGGTATATACTGTCTCTCTGTTTTGAAGTGCGTGTATACATGTGATGAGGTTATTTATATCACTCTATTGCCTCAACTGTAAGGGCACCGAGCATACACATACTTCAAACTTCACAGTCTATCTAATTCAGGAATGAGAAACCTTTTCCCTCACAGGAGACACTTTGAAAATTAGTACAAGCTCTGTGGGCCACAAAAAATGTGAGGAGTTGGGGAGGGGGCCTCAGAAAGAGCTCAGTCCAGATCATGGGTCTGTGCCATAAATCTATCCGTTTAATGTGTACATGTGTTCACCTCTGATCCCTTACATGGAGCTCAGTCTTTCTGTGCAAAGGGGTACAACCTTGTCCAGCTACATCATTGTTGGGGAATGTCAGACCTGGGGGTGTCAAATGCAGTCCATGGCTAGTCTTTATTTGGCCCTTTTTCATTTCCTGGGTCTGGCCCCTATATCTATAGGGGCCAGACCCAGGAAATGAAAAAGAGCCAAATAAAGACAAGCCATGGACTGCATTTGACACCCCCAGGTCTGACATTCCCCAACAATGATGTAGCTGGACAAGGCAGGAAGGGAACAGATTTGGGGGCTGAGAACAGAACACACGGTCTCGTTCTTGGTCCAATGCTGTAGGCCAGGGGTGGGGAACCTCAGGCCTAGGGGCCAAATGCGGCCTCAAATAGTTTTTATGTGGCCCCTTTCCAGTTCTTGGGTCAGGTTCCTGGATTCAGTCTCTACCCCCAAGCACTGAAAAACTGAGCTCCGGATAATGAAGCAGAGAGAAGAGCATGCACACAAGGGTAGGGGACAGATCCACAGCACAGATCTATGAACTGGGCCCTCCTTTTCTTGAATAAACCCGTTAAGCCCCTCCACCCCCAACCTGTACTTGGCCCTCGGAGCTTGTACTAATTTTCAATGTGGCCCCCAGGACAGAAAAAGTTCCTCACCCCTGTTCTAGGCACTCTTAATATGCTCCTAATATTGAGTTTCACTTATGTAAGCATTGAACATTGTCATTTTAAAAGATCTTGTTACTCTGGTGAATTTTAATTTGAATGTTATGCTATCATCTACATTGGCTCTATTTCATAAACAAGCACTCTGTTTCCCTCCTCCCCACCCCTCTCCTCCTCTCATTTAATTAATATGTGATATTGATAGTATGCTATTAAGAGGGGATGATGGATAGACTTGTCTAAAATACACACAAGGGGGCATGTTATGTACCTGTTTAACAAGCTCTTTGAAAGGTTTGGGTTATTTCATTGTTTTCTAGCATGTTTACATACTAGAGAGCATCAAATCATGGGTTTGAAAAAGAATGCTTATGTTCGAACTCTATGCTCTTTAGGGCTGGAAATGGAAGTGTGGGGATGTATTCCCTTGGAAATATTATACCTTTAATATACCTCAAGATCATCAGCAACTAACACGATCTGCCAAGATGTTATTTTAGACTGGCCAGCACCAAGCTGTTCTGTTCAAGGGACTGATGAAAACACAAGCAGTGTCTTTGTGCAAACACTACTTAAAATATGCCTTGCTTTGTTCAGCTGCAGTTTGGGGTCTGGGCAGTCACTTGTGATGGGAGTTTATGATTTATGTAACATCACAGGCTTATAATGATCAGAAATCTGCATTACGTAAAAAACAAATTACTGAAATTGATGCATCTATGTAAAACATTCATGTTTGGTATTTTAATCCTTGAGAAACACTAAGTGTGGTGACAAAACAATAATCTGACCCAGAATTATAATGGCAAAGTAATGAAATTAAAATTTTATGTACCTAGTAGCATTAGTGGTAGGGGGAGAACCCTGAACCAGACAGAACCAATTAGTTTAACCTACAAACCACAGCAAGTCCCATCCTGTGGAAAAATGGGTATTGATAACTTGGCTAAGATGTTAGTAAGCAAGATGGTACTTGGGAGAGGTGTGAGGGAGAGGTGCCCTCCTTGGGAAAACAACAAGTAGAAATTGAATGTAAAAGAGCACTCTGCTGATTCAAATCCAGTGCTGCAGGGTCTCCAGGAGAGGCCTCACCCAGGCATACTACTTGAAACTCTCCAGGATTCCTGGCAGAGGCCTCATCCAAGCATGCTACCAAAGATTGTGAATCAGAGGTACCAGGGATTGAACCTGGGACCTTATACAGGCAAAGCATGGGCTCAGCCACCTGAGCCATGGTCTACTCCAAGGGAAGTCATAGGCTCTCCATCATTGGAGGTTTTCAAAAAGAC
>QEPC01006449.1:228190-240743 GCA_003113815.1 Sphenodon punctatus | reverse complement strand
GAACTAGCCGAACGGCCGAACCAAACGCAGCCGAACCGAACTGCCAAACCGAGCGCAGCCGAACCGAACGGCCAAACCCGAACCGCGATCTGTTCGCCCATCCCTACTAATTCACAAGAAGTGGCCCTGACCACCCCAAGAACATCCACCTCATCGGTGGGTGTCACTGACTGAAACTGATCCCAGAAAACCGGACGTGACAGGGCTTCCATAACCTCTGGTTCCCCTGGTGTAATAAATGCTGCATCGAAATTGTGGTGAATACGAGCGATTTTGTCCACAAAATAATCAAAAAACATGTCGCAGCAGGCAGTAGATGACTCCAATCCAAGATTGAGGGAGGCTGGACTGACCAGCCTCCGTACTACCGGGAACAGCTCTGCTGGAGGGGATTTTGTGGATGCTATGAGGGCAGCAAAGAACTCCCTCTTTGCTGCCTGTATAGCCACAGCATAGGCTCATAAACTGGCTCTATGCCACAATCAATCTATCTAATAATGCCACTGTCGCTCCAACCGCCACCCATCTCGCTTCAGTAACTGCAACAATAAAACCAAGGAGGTCTGCGGAGCTGCCACCTGGGCAGCGGATGCCTAGGAGCCGTCTGCTCAATGGCCTCCATCAGCAAGGTGTTCCACAACAAGGTCATCAATGAGACGGTCATCAAGGTCAGAGGGTATTTCCCCCAGAGCATTCCGAAACCGTTCTGGTTCCATCATCCTCCGGGGGCCGAACCATCTGAATCAGCTCAACACCCTTCTGGGGGCAGACATGCACTAGGAGCGAGGTCTGCAGGAGGTAATGGTCCGTCCATGACAAAGGAACATCTGTTATCTCCCTCACTAACAGAACACCCACCTCAAGGCCGGCGCAAAACACAAGGTCCAAGGTGTGCCCTCCCTGATGTGTCGGGCCGATAACCATCTGGGACAGGCCCATGGTTGCCATGGCTGCCATGAACTCAAGTCCCCCAAGACTATTGTCTTTGGGGACCGCAACACCACCCCCGACACCACCTCTGCCAGAGCATGCAGGGACACCGCTGCACAGGTAGGTGCATGGAATACCAGCAGCACTCCCAAACTGTCACCTGCCAAATCAAACACAAGATGGAGACCTTCGATACCCAATATGGATTGCACTGGATACCTCCTCACAGACCATCCCTCCTTAAAAATTCACAGACCACCCCCGCATCCCTCCGACTGTGGCTGGTGCTGCACGGAATACCCAGCCAGAACAAGATCAGCCAGAATAGGCCCCGATTCATTGTCCAGCCATGTAAGTATTTATATAGTGAAAGCAATGTACCTGGTGTAGTACAATCATTAAGTATAGACGGTCCCTGCACCAGTGGGCTTTAGAGGTGTGCAATTCATTTTCCTTATTATGATAACGAAAATGAAAAATGTGGTTTTCATTTTCGTTATTGTAATAATGAAAACAAAATATAATAATAAAAAAAACCAAAATGGGACAATATTATGTCCCTCCCCAAGATTACCAATCCTGCCAAATTTCAGAAAGATTGGATAAAGGGTCCTGATGTTATAAGCCATTAACTTGAAAATGCATTTCTAGCTGTAACATTTGTATATTCCATCCTGTTTAAAAGGTATTTGGCAGGAATGTATCCCACACCTTTCCTGTCATCCCTGCCAAATTACAGAACAATTTGATTAAGAGCCCCAATTTTATAAGCAATTGAATTTGTCTCCTTGAAGACCATTATTCAGATAAATAGCAGCACCTGCAGTGCCAGTCAGAGACAGGCACCTGGCAGGGCAGGGGGAGGGAGGCTGTAGGAGGGAGGATGGGGAGCAACCCAACAGACTGACAGACACATTCATTGGCCAATTACTGCATGCTTCCAGCTTTACAGGACCAATCGGTGGTGTCTTTGAGGCGGCCCGGCGGGTATAGGGGGCGGTCCTCAGGCAGGTATAGAAGGGACATAACTGGGATTTTGGGGATAGCATCCCAGAAATCAGCAGTCATAGTTTACACATCCAGGCTGGCCAATTATCATCACAATCACATCCTGCAGCACTGTGACAGAGGACAGATGCTTCTGACTTCCCAGTAATGGGGAGTGGGATAGAAGTTGGGATGGTCACACTAGAGAATGATGATATTTGGTTGATATTTCTGCTGGCCAATTGGCATAACAAGCAGATTTTATACCACAGTGACAAGTAAGAGAATCCCTGGCATAGACTCATTCTCTGCATATGCTATGCAGGCTTATAAAATCAGGACCCTTTGTCAAAACCTTCTGATATTTGGCAGAGATGATCCTGAAGGTGTGAGATATAGCCCCTGCTAAAGTTCATGTACACTGGTTGGACTACAAAGATGTTACAATCAGACATATATTTATAAGTTAATTGCTTATAATACCAGGACCCTTTATCCAATCCTTCTTAAAGTTTCTATAGATAGTAAAATTGGGAAGGGGTATAAATTTACCAAGTTTCATCCACATTAGATGGGAGAAAAAGTAGTTACAGCCAGGAATGTATATCCAGATTGTTGCAAACTAATGTAATCCAACTGCTTATAAAATCTGATGCCTTTATCCAATCTTTCCAAAATTTGGTACACATAAAGCCTTCCATTTCAGATACAATTCTTCCATGTTTCATCAAAATATAATGAAAAACAAAAATATTACAGCCAAAAATGTGTTTTCCATTTAAACCAATGGAAATCAAAAATGAAAATGAAATTTCGATATTTACTAGAACAAAAATGAAATATTTAAATAACAAAATGAAAAATGAAAACAAAAAACAATATGGGTCCTGGTGCACACCTCTAATGCTTGGGATGGGAGTGGGAAGTTGGGTTGAGCTTTTGGGATGATAAGCATCTAAGACTACATGCACTTGGAATGGGAAAGGTATAAATAGATAAATTCTTGTTTCTTTAGAAAATTTTTATTTGGGTCTGTTTGTGAAATTTATTTTTATAACAAATAACTTGCAACTGCATTGGGGAGTTTTGTTTTAACAAAGTTTTTCTGGTCAGTTAATGAAAGAATCTTAGTTCTTGAAACGAGGGAATTCAGCTAAATTATTAGAAGAAAGAGTTGATACTAATATAACAGTGGAAGAGATTCTATTTCTACTATATATTAAACTTTTAAACGTTTAAACGTATGTTCAAAGAGACAAGATTAGTTACTCAAATAGAACATTTGATTAAACACTAGCAAGCAGTAAATCTGAAGTACTGATATACATAATTATCAACTGCAAATGGGGTCAAACATTAGCCCAGAAGTTGTAAAAAAACAAAAAACAAACCCCATAAAACATTTTAGGAAAACCAATACCCCTTCATATTCCATGTGTTCCTCAAGGATATGGGGCCTGTTGTGTCCCACCGGTTCATGCCCACCCCCAGTTGTAGTTTTTTAAAAATAAATTAAACAAAAATCAGTGAATACTAGAACATTAATGGGGTACAATGGACCCCCACTGAAATGAACAGAAAAATGAAAGCATTATATGCCCAGGCCTGTGGGGTCATATTCACCCCCAAAATAAAGTACAATTTTGTCTGTTTTCATAAATGTCATTTTTAGTGTGTACAGAAAATTTCAATACAAGGACATGGGGTGGGGGTTCAATTACACCCCAAGTGGAAACTCCATTTACCTACTTTGCTTTATCTTACACAGCAGTTAACCCTTTCATGGTGTAAAATTTCAAGGATGGTTTTTTACTTGTGAGGTTCTGTTGAAAAAAATAATAATAACCTGTCAATTTGCCTCAGAAAGCCACGAAGAGGAAGCTCATCTCTAGCCAATTTCATGTCAAAAGTATGGAGTCAAAAGTATGAGATGAGACCAGAGGGTAGTTGACATGAAACTGAAATTATCATAATTTGATGAAATTTTTTTTAAAACTGCCGTAACTCTGTCATTTTATGCAGAAATGCATTGTGTACAACTGATTGTATACAGTTGTCTACATTGACATTGTCAACACTTCATTGTATAACATGTATACAATTTTTATACATGTAAATGACAGTTAAGGCAGTTTGAAAAAATTGTTTGCCATCAAATTATGATAAAGATCAATAAAGAAATAATGCGATAGTTTGTGATAAATAATAAGAGTAAGTATATATATTACGTTACTGTTGATGGTAAATTATGAAATATAGTTAGAAAATCTGTAAATAATTTCCATGCTTTTTGGTGTTTCATTTTTGTTGTAATGTTGATTTGTTTAAAAAAATTGTAATTGTAATTAATTTTTAAGGTTTGGGGAGTTTAAGTTAGGGGGAAAATGTATTTTGTGAAATGGTTTTGAAAAGGAACATTTTTTTGTTTTGGAAACAGTTCTGCCTTTAATGGTTTTTTAAACTGTAAAGTTTTTTGTTTTAGAAAATTTCAATGATTTCTGTATTCCAGCATCACTAATGCTAATCTGATACTACATGCATTATGAGTGTACATGCAACATGATGAGTGTAGAATGATAGTAAAGAACTCATAGAGGTAAGCTCAGTTCCAGTGTCATGTCATACACACAAGCAAGTAAGAAGGGAGGCACACAGCCAGACTAGTGCAGATCAGTCTATCACTTCCACCAGGTGCTGGCCAACCAGCCTTGGCAGCTGTACCATTGGTTCCCAGTGCCAGCAGATCCATCAAGCCAATCACTTACCTGAGAGGGCGAACGTGTTCGTTGTCCTAAAGTAAAAAAATCTTTATCCCCCCAAAAGCTCACTGAGTGGAATGATCCTACCCCAGTCCACAATGTCTACAGCTAGAGTGATCTTAACACCCTCTGTACAAACTCTTCTGCAATGGCTTTACCTGGTCTTCCCCTACATAGTCCTGCCTTCTTCAGATCAGGATGTCCCTATTCTCTTGGCCAAATGTAACACTTTACACCTTATCCACCCTTCACACTGACAACAAAAAAGCACATGCAGATTACTCAGATTAGTCTGCTTCCTTCTACTCTTCAATAGAAGACAACAGAGTTCTGCTTCCCTTTATCATTATTAAATCCATTATAGATTCATAATTATTATTAATATAGTGCCAGCAATGTGCCTGGCACTGAATAATTGTGATTAAAGACAGGTCTTTGCCCCAAGGAGCGTACAGTCTATAATGAATAGATTTTATGGACAACTAAGATCATGTAGTCTGATCTCCTGTATACAACAGACAATTCAACATTCTGTTTGTTCATTTGTTTGATAAAGCATATCTTTCAGCATATGTCCTGAACGCAACATTAACAACATTACCAATCCACACATGTATGGGCACACCATGTGCACACCTCATGCCTACTAATTTTAGACAAATCATTGAAAAAATAAATATTAATGAGAATGCATTTTTAGAAGATAAGCAAGTTTTCATATTTTTCTGGCTTTGTTTTCCACTGAACTGTGGAGCATTTTCAATTCTCAGGTCAATGTGCCAGGTCACATTGTTTTCTGTATCAGAACAACCATGTGCTTGACAACTGACACTACCTTGTGTGAAGTCACATTTATTTCCAGTGCCAGCCATCATGGTTTTCAGAGTTTGTGGTATTAATGCTACATGACACTGTGTTGTGGTACCAGGTCATGTTCTAGTCATTGAAAAAATGAAATGCTTTGTTCAAGGTCAGTTTGATTTCTCTGCAGGGTCTCACTAAGTTCTATGTAACGTTGATGTACTTACTGCTAAGCTTAAAGTTGAACAAGAGTAAACTCTGTGCAAAGTCACCTTGTGTTCTACACAGAATGATTCTCTTTTCTATGCAAGGAAATCAAGAACAGCAAATGGCGGCACTAAATGGTAAAGTGTCTGTTGTTTAGTCCCTTTTTTAATTCGATGCAAGCATTGCATTGTGTATGACTTACATCTGCATTCTATATGAGGTGCAGTGTGTTCCAGCCATGATTACATTAGCCGCAATCCCAAGCAGGATCTGCGTGGGATCCGCATGTTTCCATGTTGCTCAATACAATCCCTATGGAGCTGTTACATGAATGCACGCGGGGTGTGGGATCAGCCCCATCGTCTGTGCAGAAGTTTTACATAAAAAAGCAGAATATCATTACTACAAAAGATGAGTTCTCATTATTACCTGCATTCAGAGTTTAAGATTAGGGGGGGAAATCTTACCTAGCATGAGGCCATTAAATTTCTCAGGAAAGTAATCACCAGATCTATTAATAAAAACATTTTATATCTGAGATATACTACTAAGGCTGTTAATACACGGACAGGGGTGGGAGGGTGGGTGTTTCACACCCGCCTCCACCACCTCCACCCACGGAGCCTCCTCCTTTTTACCGGAGGGCTCCGTGGGTGGAGGTGGGTGGAGGTGCGTGTGCGGCGAGAGCACACATGCACAAACACCCACCACCCATGGTGTTTACACGGGTGCACACCTATCCCCCCACCTACCGCTGGTCGTGTACACAGACTGCCCTTGCTGCCGCACACCCGCTGAACACTGAGCGGCCCATCCATATAAAAATGGCCTATAATTTTGTTTCAAAACACTTCGTATTTAGGATTTTATCTTGAAGAAATCTCTCCAGAGAAACTCACTCCTCAGGAACCTCAAACTGAATTCCACACTGTAAGAAGCCCCAAACTAAAGCTTGTAAAATCATTTCCAAGCATATAATGTGGCTAGCAAATGTAGCCCTTTCCCCCATTTTCTTATGTTGTCTGCATGGAGACTGGATTTAAGAGTGTGTTAGCTAATCAGAATGTTTGAACAGGTCTTTTGTGAGAGTGACCTGTAACTGTTGGAGGCTGGGAGTGAATAGCAGAAAATGGGTCACTGTATTATGACGTGTTTTAGCCTTCTCTTTAGCAACTGAAGTTAGCCACTGTTGCAGACAGGATGCTGGGATAGATGGACCATTGGTCTGACATGGTAGAGCACTTCTTATGTTCTTAATGAATTTCAGTCTATCAAGAGTTATATAAACATTCACTCTTGAGTAGTCAATATTCATAATTCAAGATGTGTAAATTGGTCATTTAAATCAAATGATATTATTTCAGGTTGTTGAGAGCCATTTTAAGGGAACTTAAACGGTTAGGTTAGTCTTACCTCTTCTGGGTGCCTCTGCATTCTAGCAGCCAGCAGCTGTTGCTCTTAACTGTGACATCACAGTGAGAGTTCTTCCAGAGGAGTCTGGTGACATCTGAAAGCGAAGAGAAGGAAGGCAGATTCTTTCATATATTGCTACAGGAGATAGGAGTGTTTATATCATCGGCGTAAATAATGCATTATATTAAAGTATTCTGTGTTATTGCCCGATTCCCACAGGCACCAGTATGTCACATGTAACCAGCGCAACTCCATAGGTCCTCGGACTGGGAGTCCCTCCTCTCTTCTCCACCATAGATGTGCCACAAGATTCTCTTCCTTTCACCATAGAAAGATGCCCCTTGACCAACTACAATATATCTATCAGCCCAATGGCACAGCTGCTTTCCTGCTTCTGCATGAGGTACTCACAGGGGCCTAGCCAGCTCTCCTATTACCTAAGCAGCTGGCCATCAAGGCTGCAAGGAACATGAAAGGTGAAGCGCCTCTGGGCTGATCCAACGGATGCCCATTATTGCTGCAGCCTTACCACAGAAGCTTTGCCAAGGCAGCTGTAGAGGGGGTGACGGCAGTGGGCGGTGTGGGGCAGGAGTGGCCAGGCACCTGTGAGTGGCCTTTATTAATTATTATTATTATTATTATTATTACAAGCATTTGTATAGCATCAGCAGTGTACCTGGCGCTTTACATAGCAATGAGATAGACGCGGTCCCTGCCTACGGCTTACAATCTAATAGACTAGGAGGCGGGAGACAGGGATAGGGGATATATGGAAAGACGAGGGATTAAAACATTCACGTGGAATTCAAGAGGCTCAAGCATGGTCAGTATAGTTGCCTCCAAGAAATGAAGTGGTAGATCACCCCAGTAACACCATCCATTCTTCTCTTCTACAAAGAGTGTTCATGGCTCACGGGGTAGCTCTACTTTAGCAACTGCCCTGGAAAGGCTTCAGTGATCCCAGGAGATGTAATATTACCATGAGCACCTTACACAGGATCAGCCCAACAGTACTGCAACTCCCCAATCTTTGCATATGTACCATGCCTGATGCAAGATTGGGGGTGGGGAGGAGATGGCATGGCTCTTCTGGGGAGAGTACTTGGAGGAGCAGCCAATACTGCAGTCGGGCAGTGAGTCATCTCACGAAGTTGGGCTATCCCTGTCCCCTGCTGGCTGATTGCCATCCAAAAGTGAATGGCAATTGGCCAGCAAAATCCCTCTGCCTGGCTCCCTCTCTCCCCTCCCACCTGAAGCTCATTATAACTTTGCCAAGCCAATGCCATCACTATAATGAGCTTTACAGAGATCCAGAGATATGAATCCATAATCTGGAAATCCATAAAATTTGAGATACGGATCAGTAATAATATGAATCCATAAATCAATACGAATTCCCATTCCTAGTATCCAGTACCTAACTTGGCCAACATAGAGTGTGTTCACCTCATCATGTTCAATGGCCAGGATAGATTGCGGATTCTGTTGGTGCCATTCCACTGCACAACAGACTCCCTCGCCGATCTGGCTGAGTTGGTCCCGGAGGTGGGGTTGAGGACTCCCAGATTTATTGTCTTTGGCAACTTCAACATTCATGCTGAGACTAACCTTACAGGGCCAGAGTGGGATTTTATAGCCTGCATGACAACTATGAGCCTATCCCAGGTAATATCTGGCCTGACACATGAGGAGGGCTATACTCTAGACTTTATGTTTTGCACTGGCCTGGAAAATAGGGCTCTGATTATTTGGGGTGTCACAAAGATGCCATTGTCATGGTTGGATCATGACCATCCGACAGGCCCAGATCCCTGCCATCCTGTGCCTCCATCAGGGTGGAGGACCAGTTAGGTTGGTCTGCTCCCAGAGACCAATGGAGCCAATTGGATTCCAGAACTCTTTGGAGCGTATATATTGATGGCTGCTCTGTCAATGGCCTGGTCAAACTGTGGAATGGCATGTTGCATCCAGGCATCTGTTTCAACCATGGCATCAGCGAAGGTCCTTCTGGTATACAGAGGACCTGAGGCAGATGAAGTAGGGGCTGACGTGGTTATAGCAAATGTGGTGCTTGACTCATGCTGAAGTTGACTGATTGCACGGTTCACCATAGATTGGCTTTGAACGACTATGGTGTGTCTAGGGTGGTGGTGATCAAAGCTCTCCTCTCTGCTACCATAGCATCTACACTATCTCATCTAGCTGACCTGTTCTGGACAGTGAACAGTCTGGTAAATCTGGGATGCCTCTGCCTGGAGGTTGAGTCATCTGCTGCTTGCTCTGAAGAATTTATCATTATTCACTTTGAAGATAAAATTGCTCTTATTCACCACGATTTGGAGGGCCACTAGGTTGATGGCAGATTCAGAGTTTGATGCTGTGGAGGCTCAGCCTTGCCCTGTTTGTTTCAATCAGTTTCAGTTAGTGTCACCCACCAACGTGGGAGATGTCCTGGGACAATGTGGGCAACCAGTTGTAAATTAGCTCTATGCCCATCTTAGTTGGTGAAAACCAGCCAGAGACACTGGGTCTCTGATGTTTGGAGTTGTCAACACCTCCCTATGGAAAGGCAGGGTCCTGGATGCCCTTAAAATGGCAGTTGTCTGACTCTTGCTCAAAAAAAAATCACTTGACGCTGACTCCCTGAACAGCTATTGCCCTGTCTCCAACCTCCCCTTTTCAGAGAAGCTTATTGAACAGATGGTTGCTGGCAGCTTCAGGGGCATCTTGATGTTCTCAGATTCCTGGACCCATGTCAGTCTGATTTTTTTCATGGATATAGTTAGTACTGAGACCGCACCTGTGGTCTTGGTCAACGATAGACCCCAAGATCGAGAGGGGAAATTGTGCCCTGCTGATCCTGTTAGACCTTTTGGCAGTCTTTGATACAGTTGATCATGAGGTGTTGATGACACAACTGTGGGACCTAACAGGAGTCTGTGAGACAGCTCTTGAGTGGTTCTGCTTATTCCTGTCAGGGAGGTTCCAGCCAGTGGTGATGGTCCATTGTTCCTCATCCTCCCACCCCCAACCCTGTGGGGTCCTGCAGGGTTCCACCCTGTCTCCCCTCCTGTTCAATGAGTATCTAAGGCCGCTGGGCAAGTTTGTGTATAGATTCGTGATACGCTACCTTCAATATGCAGACAACACCCAAATCTATTTATCTTCTTCATCTAGCCCAGGTCCTGTAGTCTTGGTGCTTACTCAGAGCCTGACTGTGATTGGAACTGGATGTGGGTCAGCCAAAAGAAACTGAATCCAAACAAGACTGAAGCCCTGTGACCTGAGGGGAATTGGGACACCTATCGTTAATGGTGTACAGCCTCCCTTGGTTACTCAGGTTCATAGTCTTGGGGGCATTCCTAGAATCTTAACAGCATCTGGAACATCAGGTCACAGGGGTGGCTAGGACTGCCTTTCACAAGCTCCATCTGGTGGGAAGTCTGTGTCCCTTTCTCTCAGATAGGGATCCGGCCACCATCATCATTACCTCAAAGCTAGACTACTGTAAGTTTCTGTATGTGGGGCTGCCCTTGAAGACTGTTTCGGGAAGCATCTTGAGCAGAACAGTGGCCCATCTTTTGCTGAAAGTGGGTAACTGGGAGGATGTAACACCGGTGCTTCAGAGTCTGCGCTGGCTGCCAATAGAATTCCAGGCACAATTCAAGGTGCTGGTTTTGACTTTAAAAAACCCTAAACGGCCTGGACCCTACATATCTAAAGGACCGCCTTCCTCTTTATATCCCTCCATGGCCTCTAAGATCAAGAGCATCTTTTTGCATGTCCCATCACTGGCCCAGGTCCATACATCCTGGGCATGAAGATAGGCATTCTCGGTAGCCGCGCCACTGCTTTGGAACTCCCTGCCCTTGGAGGTTTGCCTAAGCCCTAGTTTGAGTGTCTTCCAGAGGCAGTGTAAGACCTATTTATTCAGTCAGGCATTTAATGGGTAGGGATAGGTCCAGGGTCTGTGTGCATTATTACTGTGTTTTTAATATATATTTTAATATGTGAGCTGCCCTGAGCTCTCAGGGGATAGGATGGGGTAAAAATCTAAATAAATAAATGTCACCCATCATAGTGAACATTTATATATGCTAAATTGAGAGTATAATGATTTTCTGCATCATGAACGTGATTCTACATCCTGGATATTTACTACTCCAAACCTTAGGAGATCAGAATGGTTTGGCAGGTAGCTGTAAATAGGGTTGTCAGCTTACCGCCAGGACAACTAAGCCCCTACTGAGCCCTCTGGTTCTGCTTTTCAGCTCTAGGGCTAGCCTAGATAGGGATGTGCACTTTGTTTTTATTATATTGATAACGATAACAAAATTCTTCATTTTCATTATCCTTATTGCAATACGATAAAGAAAATAAATAATAATGAAATCAATAAAGATAACGAAAGTTGTTATTGATTTTGTTATTGCCTGGCAGGTGTTCTTTGGAGGGAAATGTGGAGAGGAGAGGAGGGAGCAGACATCTTGGAGCTAGAAACAGTGCTGAACTCTTGAACTAGGCCTGTGATAAGAGTGGAAGGACCGGATGGATGTAATCACTGACCAATGAGCAGCACAAGCAGGTCCCAGGCAGTTGCATGGCACCCTGTGATTGCTCAATGCCTCCTGCCTCCCAGAACCAATCATGGGGCTCTGGGGAGGGCACTGCAACCCTTTATGTTGCAGGACCAGGCTGTTTGACTCTTGTTCTGTTTTAGCTCTTGCTGTGTCAGGTTGCATTTACAGAACTCTGGCGTTGCTTGCACTAACAATCTTCCCCAGTCCTCAGAGTTATACCTTACCTTTCCTTATACACTTTATTTTACCTTTCACCTTTCCCTGTCTGTCTCCCCCTGTACATATATATAGATAGATATAGGTTTTGGTATATAGATTAGATAGATAGATATAGATTACCGATATAATTAATATAGATAGATATTAGATAGATATACCATATAGTGGTTTTTTCCTTTCCCTTTCCCCTGTCTGTTTCCCCCGTCCATGTAGATATATTTACTTATTTATTTTACAATTTTTTACTCCGCACGTCTTGCCAAAGGAGCTCAGGGTGGGTAACAAAAACAAAAGATAAAAATACAATATAAATATTATAAATAAAAATATTTATATAAAAACATAATACAATCCACCAAGGAGGGTGTTAAAAATAAACAAAAGAACCCACCTCAGCCTACCCATCTCCCTTACTGAAAACCTGGTGGACCAGCCAGGTCTTACATTGTCAGCAAAAGGAGAGGAGATCTGAGGCCAAATGGGCCTCCACTGGAAGGGAGTTCCACAGCCTAGGTGTGGCCACTGAGAACACCCTATCCATAGTTGCCCCTAAGCCACTCAGGGAACTTCGAGAAAGGTGCTCCCGGCAGACCACAGGGGTCAATCCAGAAGCCGTGTGCGTGTGTGTGTGTGTGTGTGTGTGTGTGTGTGTGTGTG
>QEPC01006449.1:181810-228090 GCA_003113815.1 Sphenodon punctatus | reverse complement strand
GTTAGTGATTTAGTTTTAGTGTTTGTAGGAGTAGGCCTGTGTACTTATTAGATAATCCATTTAGTTCATAGCATTTAGAATAGTTAATAGCAGTTAGATTTAGTGTAGATAGATAGATATATAATATTAGATAAAATAAATAAATAAAAAAAACCCATATAAAAACCAAAAAACCAAATAAAAAACAAAAGAAAACCATATAAAACCCAATAAAAATCCAAAAAACCATATAAAAAACGAAACAAAACAAAATTACATTTACCGAACAGCCGAACAGAACAGCCGAACAGAACGGCAGAACAGAACGGCAGAACCCGAACCCGGCGAACTAACCGAATGGACGAACCGAACGGACGAACCAAACACAGCCAAACAGAACGGCTGAACCCGAACCGCGATCTGTTCGCCCATCCCTACAAAACACACACCAGTGCTGCATGAGAAGAAACATATATGAAAATGACAGAAAGAAAAAACATACGACTGATGTATATTAATGTAGAAACTTCCCCTGTGATTGTGTTACAAGTAGATGGGGAGGAATACAAGGGAGGATTTCAAAACTCGCTAACAGGAAGAGTTGCACATAGGTTATGTGCATGCACAATGCACATAAGAAGCTTTAAGTATATAATATATAAAAAATAAAAAACCAGGAATGTAAGCATTATGCACTGAATAATCCTTTTAACCCAAATGCCATACCAGCAGTTGAAATCCCAGTTGATAGCTTTCGAGGCTCATTGCATAATGATGACTGTCATTTGTTGATGGAAGCTGAGAAAAGATTAAGCAGAGATTTCCAGGGTCAACCTATTTCCAATCCATTCTGATTGACTATAATTTCCAGTGCTTTCTGTGCAGCTACACAGAGGCAGACACTGATGGATAAGCTTTATGGGAAGGGATTAGACAAAGAAATATCCGGTTGCTACTACTATATTCAGGTTTTTGCTTAGAGTATTTTTAGACGTTCAGTGAAAATGGAAGGATCAAAAATTGACATTTCCCCCCATATAACAAGCCTATAATAAAAGGGATAAATCCAATCAATTTAAAAGGAACTGCTGCATGTTGAAATACCAGCTCATGAACATTTAACTTTGCAACTAGCAATTTAGATAAAGTACACTATATTTGTACTATAAATGTAGCACCACTCTTTCATAGCAAATCTACCCTCTAAAGACATTTGACACATTCTTTTTAAAGCTTACTTATCTAATTTTAGTACTACTAACAGGCTTTATTATATTGGCACATGTTCCCATCTGCACATTAATAACTCACATGGGCATGCATATAGGTAATCGTTCTCCTTAGCCTAATTTATTTGCAGCTTGGATATTTGCAATCATACATATGCATTCAAAAATTTCAAGAGACATTGAATAACCCATAGGTTTCCAAGCAGGGTTGAACTGCATGAGAATAAGAAACTTTTTACTTTGTATTTCTCAGTTGTGGAAACAGAATGATATATAAGTCTTAAAACTGGGTGACACCAGCAAAGTTTTGGAAACCACTACCATTGAAGATGTTGATTCTACTTTTGAAAAGAATGTGTGGCCTTGCTGGAGTTGTTGTAATTATTGAGGGTGAAACCAAACAAGACAATAGCCCACATTAGCCTGAATCACCAGAGGGGGGCGGGGTATTAAATATAATAAATTTAAAAAGTCCACACCAGGTAGGAGGAAACCTGCCCATTTATTAGGCATTTGCCAGTTATTTGGCCACTGGACATGAGTCCATTGCTTGCCGGACTTGCAGCCTCCACTCATAGCATGGTCTTGGAGAATGTGAAGTCTGCCATGTGGGTGAATGCTGTCTAATGAGGGCTAATGTGCACCAGCGTATTCATGTCCCATCAAGTAGGCTGCATACAAGCGCTTCCGCATGTCCAGGTTTGCCAGCACCATAGAGTCACAGGTGGAAATCCTAGTGTCAGAGGAGTGACCAGTTCCTGTTCCTCTCTCCGCTCTTGCTCTCACTTGTGCTACCAGTGGGGGCTGCCCACACGTACATGAAAGACATGCCAGGGGCTACCCGTTTATTAGAGTGGACTCTCAAAACATGTGAGTCTCGACTGAGGCCACTTTCAGACATCCCCCCGCGCACATATTCTGACTGTGGGGGAGGGGGAGGATGCACAGCCAGGATATGCGTGGGGATCGACTGGTCTGAAAGCTATCCCCGCCGGCTTTGCCAGCAGACATGCGCAGGGATGCAGAGCTTGATTTCCTGCTCTGCATCCCTGCGTGTGTCTGCCGGCAAAGCCGCACTGGGGGGGGGCTTTCAGACCACTGGAAGTGGCCTGAGTGGGGGGCTGCATGGGCTGAACATGGATTGCAGTGGCCTAAAGTCTCATTTGATTTCACCCTAAGTTATATAATATAAATGACCTCACTGAGGTTGACTAGCAGAGCCCTTTAGCCTTTATTATGATTAGATTAGATCTCAGCTCTAGCCTCATGTAGTGCAACCCTACTTGGGAACCTGTGGGTTATCCAATGGCTTTAGTGCAGGAATTATGTGTAGTTATTTTTTCTGTTCTGCACCTTTAAATCTGTCAGGAGTCCTTCTGCGGGAGTTGTTCCCACACAGCTGGTGAAGAGTGTTATAGAGGATATTGAAAATGTTCCACCTTGGAGAAGCTTGTGGTTTTTTGTGTCTGCTCCTTAAACTAAACTGGTTGCTGTTTATGTACTGGAAAATCTCCTGATGTTTTTCAAAAATACAGCCATGAAATATTGTAAATGCTGTCTCCTTAGCTGCTAGTTCAGTACCACCCCATATCTTATTTTATGTGGTTACTGGCTTAGCTTGCATTTTGAGAACTATTCTTGAATAACCAGAAATTTGTTTTTTTTAAAACACTGGGTGTTACAAAATTTAACGTGTCTTGTAAATGTGTTTACAAAGCTAGTGTGTGTTGAATTTGGTGACATCCTCATGATTGTATACAAACATTACTGTAGTTGTTTGTTGGACCAGCTACCGGATCATCTGTTTCCACCATCCATTTGACTATTCCCCATTCCCCACCCCATGCTTGCAGCTGGACCCTTGCTACCATGCACTGCTTATATCTAATTTCTGGAGTGCCTCTTCTCCCCCTGAGAAGTGCAGTGGGTAAATATTAAGGCAGGCAAGGCAAGGAAATCACCTGCCCTAGGTGAAACTGAGAGACTAGCCGGATAAAAGTCAGATGTGGCCCCACGATCACCCAGTCACTATTGAACACTATATATGGTGGCCTACAGGAGTCTGCAACTCGCTTACTCTCGTGGCTTATGTGATTGCAAATCCATTGATATAGAAGCCATGGGTTTCAAAGGATCCCTCCCTCATGAGAGCCTGTAGGACTGCATTCAGGTCCCAACCAAGGAAGTGCCCCCAGACCAGAGGAAACTCCTGGATCACCCGCTTTAAGAAACAGGCAACCAGCAGAGCAGAAAAGACTGATACACCATTCTGAGGCCCCCAGAATGCATTAATTGCTGCTAGGTAGATCTTAATGGAGGAGATTGCTGCCCCTTCTTCCAAAAGATGGGCTGTGTGGTCCACTATGCCTGGAACAGATGCCTCTAGTTGCCAAGTTCCCCTGACTCTTATCCAATCCCCAAACCAGGCCCACTTGGCCACATATCAGTTCCTTGTGGAAACCTGTCTCCAGACAGAATTCTCCATACAGGCATAAAGTACCCTTGCTCTTCCTGCATGAGTAGTGCAGCCTCCAGGCCATCAGGTGCAGGTAGGCTTAGGTGCCACAGCCACCCTCGAGCTGGGCAGTCAGATCTGGGTACCTCAGTAGAAGTCATTCAGGTGCCCCGGAAAGCTCCCTGAGCGGTACCAATACAGTCTTGACAAATTGGGAGTCACCAGGATCACATCCCCCCTGTATTCCATAACTTCCGGAGCATCCTCGGGATCAGGGGAATGGGTGGGAAGGCATAGTGCAAACCCACTGGTCAGGGTGTCACTAGGGTGTCCCCTTGTGAACCCTCACTCTCTCCTGCCCTACAAAAGAAGCATTGCCTTCTGAGGCACATAGATCTGCCTCTGCCATGCCCCATTTGTATACCAGTGTTGAGTCCTTCAGCCCCCACTTGTGGGACAGTACCCAGGACCTATTGAGGCCATCTGCTTCCAAGCTGTCCTGGTCTGCCACATGCACAGCCACTGGGAACATTGCCCTGGGAAGACACCTGTCTCACAGGCTTCATGCCTCCTGCATTAGCAGAAATGAATGTGCGTTGCCCTGCCTGTTCAGGTAGAACATGGTGACGATATTGTCTGTGAAAATAAGCATAAAATGGCCATGTGCTATTTATTAAAATTTCTACCCTGCACTTCCCCTAAGGCTCAGAATGTCTTACAAACAAAAACTCCATTAAAAAACTGCATTAAAACACCCACCCTCACCCCTAAACTACCCTACCAGGGGGAAGAGAAGTCCATAAAATAGGGGCAGCAACTGCAGTCCCTTGTCATATGAACAAGATCAAAATTTGTAGGTGGTATCTGCAGGAGATCACTCCTGGTCGAACACAGGGGTCACAATGGAGCATGGAGGGCAAGATGGTCTCTCAGATATGTGGACCCAGGCGATTTAGGGCTTTATTTATTTATTTTTATTTATTTATTTTTTCAGATTTATACCCCGCCCCTCCTGCAATGCACTTCGGGGCAGCTTCCAACAATAAAAACAATCAAATACACTAAAATTCATTTTAAAAACAATCAAATATTAAATATAAAATATAAAACAGGGCTAGACATATAAAATAAATAAATGGGTGGGGGACTAAAATCCTCCCTCCCCACCCTCCCTCCCAAAGGCCTGGGCAAACAGCCAGGTCTTACAGTTCCGCCAAAATGTTAAAAGGCTTGGGGCCAGGCGAGCTTCCTCCGGAAGGGAGTTCCACAGCCGCGGTCCTACCACCGAGAATGCCCTCTCCATCGTGGCCCCCCACTTAACACGGGGGACCTCCAGGAGGGCACCCCCGGCAGACTGCAGGAGCCGCTCTGGGGCGCGAAGGGCGAGGCGGTCCCTAAGGCATGAGGGGCCAAGACAGTATAGGGCTTTATAGATCATCACTAGGACCTTGAACTTGGCCCGGCACACTATCGGCAGCCAGTGCAGAGCTCGGAGCACCGGTGTAATGTGCTCCCGGCGACCCGTCCCCGTCAGAAGACGAGCCGCCGCATTCTGCACCAGCTGCAGCCTCCGAGCCAAGAACAAGGGAAGCCCCACGTAGAGCGCGTTGCAGTAGTCGAGCCTCGAGGTGACAAAGGCATGGATGAGGGAGGCCAGGTCCGGGCCAGAGACATACGGACGCAGCCTACGAACAAGATAAAGCTGGCGGAAGGCAGCCTTAGCGACTGCCTCCACCTGCCGCTCCAGACGCAGGTCTGCGTCCAATATGACCCCCAGACTCCGAACCTGCTGAGCTACAGGAGGGCAAACCCCCCCAACTAGGGGGGCCACCACCCCATTCGCACTCCCCACCACCATCACCTCCGTCTTATCTGGGTTGAGCTTCAGTCTGCTCAGCCGCATCCAATCCGCCACGGCCTCCAAACATTGGGATAGCAATGAGATAGCACTTTAAAGGTGGCTCAAAGGCTCTCAGGGCCAGTCACATCACCCACAGTTCCAGTTTATGAAATGTTCCTAGAATGTGCCCCCCAGCTGCACATGGAAGTGTCTGTAGATGCCATGAGCCCCAATATCGTGGAAAATACAATATAAGCCTGGGATGGGTCCCTCAGGACCAGACAGCATCCCTCTTAGATGACCTGGTATCTTTCCTTCAGGGTAAAGGCCCCCGTCCTCAATGCATCCAAACAAGCCACAATGAACTTTATAACAGGAGCCAGAATCAGGGAGGAGTTCTCATAATTGATGAGGATCTCAAATTTTCAGAGGAAGATACACACTTCCCTCATTTGGGTGGTCAGCGTCTCAGCTGACTGAGTCTTAAAGAGCCAGTCACCCAGATACAGATATACAAAGAAAACCCTCTTATGGAGGGTCACTGCCACCGGGGCCAGACACTTCATAAAGACCCTAGGTAAGGTGGAGAGCCCCAAAGGAAGCACCATGAACTGGTAGTGTACCCCTTCCAGGGTAACCCACAAGAATTTTCAGGATGTATGATGAACGGAAATATGAAAATCTGTATCTTTCATACCCAGAGTGGTGAGCATATTCCCCTCGCTCAGAGATGTGATAATTTGAGACAAGGTCACCTGACTGATTTTGTAATGGCAAACATATTTATTCAGGGCCTGCTAATCAAGAATCAGTCGAAGACCTTCCAGCTTCTTTGGCACCTGAAAATTAGGGGAGTAGAAACCCTGACCACAAAGGGATGGGACTTTGGACAAAATCTTGGTTCTTGGTTTTATCAGTTCTTGGGTCTCCCTTTGTCAATTTTATCATATCTATCAGTATCAGATTTTTAACATTGTGGTTTTCGCCATTGACTACAATGGGGAAAACCGCAATGTTAAAAATCTGAGGAAAAAAACAATGCAAAAGAACTGATATTGCCGACACTGAGAATTATCGGTATTATTGGATTAGAACTGAGAGTGAATTGCTGTAAACAAGAATAAGTGGTTAATAAAGAAAAAAATGTAAAAAAGACAAAAAAAATAATAAAATAACTGAGAGTGCTATTATCAGCCACTCTCGGTTCTTGGTAATACTGAGAGTCCCATCCCTAGTTGCCATATATGTCCTGTGGGACTGGTTCTATAACCCCCTTTCTGGATTTCTGCCCACAGAACTGTCGCACCTAGGCCTGAAGCCTGCAATCACAGTGAATGCTGTTTTCATTGGGAATAGATCATTTTTTGTTGGGAATAGGTCATGGAGGAACAGACCACCATTTGCGCAACAAGCTAACTTACTGTTTTTTTCTAGTGCTCAAACTTGTTCCTCGGAAAATTCCAAGGATCAAGGTACTCGACTCGGTTTACCGAGTTCCAAAGTTTTAAGGAATGGCCCCCGAAACTTTGGAACTTGGAAAACATTGGCTGAGTACAGGGAAGGGGGCCAGAGGCCAGAACTAGGTCTCTGCTCCCCCTTCCCTGACCCCCACTGGACAGGAAGAGAATAAGTCAACAGGAGCCAGGAAAGGAGGAGTAAACACCCTCCAGAGCGGCACCAGCAACACATGGCTTCCTCCAGACTGGGTAAGTTGGCGGGGGGGGGGGGATCTGGGCATGCTTTAGAAGGGCCGAATGTCCCCTCTGAGCATGCTCAGACCTTTCCCAGATGGTAAGATAAGTTTTTCTCATCTTATCTCTTTTAGGAAACGAGATAGGAAAACACCCATTCTCATCAAGAACCAGTGAGATTTGAGAAGTAAATTTCAGCTCTAGTCAGAATCCATCTGTCAAAGACGATGACTCTCCAAGCAGCCTCAGAGGGCTGCAGTTCATCACCGACGGAGGGGACCTCAAGTGTGCCCTGATTGGGCAGTCTGAGCACTAAAAGCACTTCATTGCAGGAGGAGGGGCATCAATTTTCCCCTTGGGCAAAACCTTTATCATCATTGTCAGGGTCTTCTCATAGCTCCCCTGACTCTGGGGAAAGCACGGGGAAAGGCATTGAGCCAGGGGTGCTTGAAAGGCTGGCCTGCCCAGCTGATACACAGGCTAATGAAGCAGGGGTCCTCTCAACACATGGGATGAGTTGAGGCCATGGCCATGTTTAGTCACATAGATTTAGCAGTGTTCTGGTTTGTCTTGAGCTGTCACCGTTTCTGATTCATGGTGGCAGAGAACAGTCCCTGCTTATGAAAGTGTAGGTTCTTGACAACATACCTGGCCTCAGGAGAGACCCCTGGTCCTCAGGAGAGGGAGGAATGTCACAATTCTCGGGGTGAGGAAGCTTCCCCCTGCAGGTGCTCTCCTGGCACCAACCACTCCTGCTGCAGTAGCCTACGGCACACCAGATGACCCTGGCATGGCACCAACAACATCCAGCACCGAGGGGGCTATCCCTGTGTCCTGCTTCAGATCCTGGAGAGAATAGCCTAACTGCAGCACTGATTATTGCTGTGTGGATTTACAGATCTCTGGTACCCTTGGTGGCAAGGGTCCTGGCATCAATTCTTGGGCCAGCTCGGTGCCACGGTGTCCCCAGGAGCCAGTCTCATTGGCATCGACAATGGCACCGAAGAGCGTACGAGAAGTGGCTGTTGCCTTGGTGATGAAGGTGTCAGGCCTGGCCTGGCCACAGAGTGCTCTATGAGCAGGATCAGGAGGTACTCGAGCAGTTGAGAAAGCCCTCTGGGTCGCTGGGCATCTCAGCCCCAATGACATTGTCCTAGTCTGTCAAGACCTCCAGCGAAAACTCAGGTGTCAGAGTCCTCTTTCACCGATGGTTCTTTCCGCACAGATCTGGCTCTGGAGAGTGCTCTTGGCATGGGGCGGTGTGTAGTAGTGATCTTCAGTGTGGAGAGAGATGGTCCTTGCCAGGTGAAGTCCAAGGTGTGCTCGGGCCCTGCACAGTCCATGCCGGCTTTCACCCTCCACCTTTGATAATGAAGTACCAGGGTGATCTGGGCCTGATGGTATCTCCCCTGCTGGGACATGGCCCAGAGCAGGAGACTGTTGAGGCAGCTTGTGATGAGCCTCAAATTCCGTCTTGGGACCTGCTCCTGGACGGACATAGCCTGGACCCTAAGCATGGGTCTGAACCCCCGACAAATTACACATACCGTGATGTCATGCTCAGTGCCTAGATGGAATAGCCACTGTTCCTGAGCATCAGAGTCTGGTAACTTCACCACACATAGGGTGTAGCGATGAAAGCCCTTCAGTACAGCTTCCATTCACATTTGAATGTCTTGTGCTGCTACTGATCAGGAAAAATGAACTGAAGGGGATGTTTGGTATGGGGCTATATATACGCCCTGAGGGAGTGATGTCACAGCAAGGGAAAATTAAAGGAAAAGCGCTTGCTATGATCTGACTTGGGCGGTAGATGGCGCCACAATACCTATAGTGGGACTTAATGAGAGGATAATGAAGAAAGTTTCTTTCACTGTCTCCCATCCACTGTTTATTATCTTGCCTCCAAAGCACTTTTTTCCCCAAGGGAACAAGGTTTTTTAACAAACCTTACCTATGGAAATGCAATCAGCTACCAACACAGAGATAGACATGTTTTACAGATTGAATAATGTGGCAAATTCTCATTATCTATCTATCTATCTATCTATCTATCTATCTATCTATCTATCTAATCTGTTTTTTTCTACCAAAAGTAATTTTGTTTCAAGGTTTATTTTATTTTATGAGATGAATCATACACCATACAATGAAAACTGTCAGATTCATGTCAAACCTTAATACCTATTTTAACTTCATTAAATCATGACTGTAGTTATTATTTAAATCTAGTTACATAATCTTAAAAATTGCATCTACATCTGTTCTCATGTAGGGCTGAAACTCAATCTCATGATTTCTTTTGTTTCAGAATCACGGTTTTCAGCTCTTTCTGACAAACGCGAATGAGCCAAAAATCAGCAGCATCTCAACTGCATTCTTGTTGAGAAACATGAGGGGGGAAAACAAAACAAATAAGAGAACTGCGCATGTGTAAAATAACCACTGAGGCCATTCTGCACATGCCCAAAATGGCATCGGCAGTTTTGGAAAAGGGTAGCCATTCTATGTATGCGCATCAGCCATTCGTGCATGGGCAGACCGAATGTCCTTTTCCAAAATGACAGCGATGTTGCCGGTGCCATTTTTCAAAAAGGACTGTGCTATTTTGTGCATGCACAGGTTTTGTTGTTGTTTTTACAGGATATCTCATGAGATTTCGCACTGGGGCCAAGATCTCAGTGAGATCTCAGTCCCCGGCATTAAATCTTGTGAGAGTCTCCATGAGAATCAAAAGGGATTCTCATTTCAGTCCTCTTCTGGAGGAGTTATAAAGAACATTTATCTTAACTAGCATGATTAGCTGTTTTACTATTTGTTAACATCTTTGAACTTGAGAAGCCTTTTCCATTAGCCATTATTATTCAAGTGTAATCACGTTGATGGTAGTGAGTGAGGAAAACAAGTCCAAATGAGCTAAATCATTTATGGATAATGCATGAAAAATAACTTCCTGTCTCTTAATAAAGGAGAATTACTCATCTCTCTTTAGACACCTAAACAGTAACACTACAAAAATAACCTTTTCTTCTTCACAAGAACTGCAACACCTCTATATTTAACACGACAGTCTAAAATATAAATTACACTGCCAGATTTCAGCAAAAGTTTCACATTCCTGGTTCACAAGGTTAGTTTTCCCCTTTAAGTATCACACACCGAACCCAGACCTCAAACCACTTACTCCAGAGTAGTCCAATCAAAGCCTGCAGGGCTCCGGACCACTCCAGAGTAAAAGGTTTGCAGATCGCAGACTGAACTTTAGTTTGCTATTAAATATATATCTCTAGCCATTCATTCATTCATTCATTCATTCATTCATTGAAAATACAGACTGAAGGATTGCATTGCAAGGAGACCTGAGCCTTCCTGGGTGGCTAGAAAACCCAGCCCGGTCCTGCTGCCTCACTCTTTCCATTCTTTGAAACAAGAACACAGCAATCTCTTACACAGGATTCCTCACAGTATGGTATCTCATGCCAGAGGCAACTTTAGGAATTGCAGGGCCCCGTACAAAGAAAAACATACAAGGAACTCTCTAGCCAAGGGAGAGACCAGAGTAGGACATTCAGGAGCACCTGTTAGTTGAACGTCTGCTCCTAAACAGAATAACTTCACCATATCTTAGGCAGGCCCCATGCATTCCGTAACAACACCCCCCCCCCCCAAATCTGCAATTTTCTGAAAAGCAGAAAATATGCAAATTAAATACAATATGCAAAAGTATTCATTTGCATAATTTGGGTTACCTTCCTTTAATTTTATTCTTTTTTTTATCTTGTATTTTATTGTATTCTGAGTGCAATAGGTCAAAGAAAGAGAGGAACAGTGGTAGTGAGGGTGTGAGAAGGAGAAGCAGGATGGGGGCACTAAGGACTCTGGGGGCTGGGACCTAAAAGGGATGGGCAGGGTGGAAGTGTTGGAGTCTAGGAGAAGAGGACCTGGGGGTCTTGGAGCTGGGATGGACAGGACAAGAATGAATAGATAGGCTAAGGATGCCTGTCCACACATGTGCCAGGATTGTAGAGCCAGGGGTCAATCCAAGAACACTGTTCAAACCAGTGGGGCTGGCCAAGTGCCATGGTCCAGAGATGTGCTGAAATCTATAACCAGAAGTCTGTCTGGAGCAGAAGGTGGAGATTGGAGAATGGGTGACAGGGCAGGACAAAGTGAGACAAGTAGCAACAGGCACTAGCTCTTTGGTTGCTCAAACCAGGGAACTGGTGCTAACCATAGAAAATATATAGCCAATCAGAGAGGAGGTTATGGACAGTCATTTAGAGAAAGTCTGCAGCCATCTGTGAGAAGTTGGAACTCCATGAGTTCTTCCTGGTAGCCTACATGAAACTGTGCCATAGAGGTTCCAGCCCTCACTTCCAAGCCCTGTAGACCTGACAGAGGTGGCAATTCTAACACCTCCCATAATGAACTCCCGTTTATAACAATTCCAACTTGAAGAATTATTTTTTATCACCTGCATGTTGCCAAAACCTATTACAGGAAAACTTTGATATAATGAACTTTTCCTATGGTTCCATGGAGGTATGTTATGCTGAAGTTATACTGCATACTACAAGAGCCAAGGCAAGGAGTTAGTGGCATTGGGGGCAAGAAATGAGGGCCACTGAATGACACATATATGAGTCATCTAACAAGGCCCTTTTAAAATGGAAAGAGCCCATGTGGGTCCACCCATCCGCCACAGACCCAGGCACCTGTCTGAAGGTGGCATGGGTGGAAGTGCAGTCCCATGACCCATGCACCACCCACCCATGCCGCCGCATGGAGCAACCCAGGTTTTTCCTGGTTGCTCCATGTGGGGCATGGGTGGGTGGTGGGTGGATGCAGGCGCACACCCATCCACCACTGTAACATTTTTATTAATAACTTTGCATACAAAATTGCACATATTCACTACGACTTGAGTGCTGCCATTTCATTTGCAGAGTCAGAGTTTGGAGTTATGGAAGCTTAATCTTGTCCTGTTTACCTGGATCAGTTTCAATTGGTATCGTCCACCGATGCTAGGGATGTGCTTGGGGTGATGAGGGCAACCAGTTGTGAATTGGTTCCTTGCCTGTCCTGGCTGGTGAAGACCAGCCAGGAGACCCTGGGGCCATTGTTGACTGAGGTTGTCAATGCCTCCCTTCAGAAGGGGAGGGTGTTGGATGCCCTTAAAACTGTGGTAGTCCGGATCCGGCTTAAGAAACCATCTCTGGATACCAACACCCCAGCCAGCTATAGGCCTCTCTCTAACCTTCCCTTTTTAGGGAGGTTTCCTGACAGCTCCAGACACATCTCAATGCTGTCAGATTCCTGGACCCATTTCCTCTCTTTTTCATCTGACCCAGGTCCCACTGTGTAGGTGCTTACCTGATGCTTGGCTGCTGTTGGGGACTGAATGAGGGTGAACTGATTGAAGCTGAATCCTGACAAGACTGATGTGATGATGGTCTTGTGACTTGGAAGAGATTAGGACACCTGTCATTAACGGGGTCTGGCCCCCTCTGGTCACTCAGGTCTGCAGCCTCAGAGTGCTTTTGGATCCCTCACTGCACCTGGATTGTCAGGTGGTGGTGACGGCCAGGAAAACCTTTCACCAACTCCTCCTGGTGAGGAGACTGCAACCTTTTCTTTCTGATTCAGATTTGGCCACTGTCATCCATGCTTCCATGACCTTGAAGCTAGATTACTGCAATGCGCTCTACATGGGGCTGCCCCTGATGACTGTTCGGAAGCTGCAGCTGGTACAGAATGCGGCAGTTTGGCTCCTTTTGTGGCTGAGTCACTGGGAGCACATCACACCAGTGCTCTGAAATCTGCAGTTGCTGCCTTAAGCTTTCCAGGCACAATTCAAGGTTCTGGTTTTGTCCTTTAAAGTCCTAAATGGTCTGAGTTGTACATATTTGAAAGATTGCCTATCCTACCATGCCCGTTTGTAACCCTTATGGTTGGCTGGGCGCACTCTCCTGCGGGTTCCATCCGTTACTCTTGTCTGTGGAGTGGGGGTGTGCAGAAAGAAGTTCTCAGTTGCTGCCCCCATTTTGTGGAACTCCCTTCCCAAGGAGGTTAATTTGAGCCTTAGCCTGGGCATCTTCCAGAGGTAGTGCAAAATGTTTTTATTTGAAGGAGCATTTGGTAGGTCGGGATACTAGGGCTTGGGTGGATTTCTGTGTAGGGTGGTAGGGGAGGGAGCTTGAGGGGAGGGATGTGATTTTTTATTGTTGAACTTTACTGTTTCTTTAATGGATTATAAGCTGCTCTGAGCTGTGTGGGAAGGACGACATATAAATTTGAAAAATAAATAAATGATAATAATATACCCTGGAAGTAAAGGAAAGAGTGGGGCCCAGAGTGATCACCCCAGTTTGCCCTGCCACAAGGATCAACACAGGGATCAGTTTAGCAGCTGAAGATCAAACCCCACACTCTTCTGAAATCAATTCAATTCTATTCTGTGTAGGTCTACTGTCATGCCATGGAATTGACAATGCTTAGAGGGAAGTTGTTTCTGAAAATCCTAGTTATTAGGTTGTGGATAATGGATATCCAATATTTCAGGGCTACAGTAGTAACTTGTGTGCATTTGCTAGATGGTTAATGAAAAGTAAACTGAGTTCAGTATGAAATTTAATACAATGACAAAGTTACTCTGCTTCACTTCCATCACTGAAGTGCTTTGTTCTCTGATATTGCATTAAAGAAAGCACTTTCAGGCTTAATTTAATGTTTATCTCAATAGCTGAGCAATGAAAAATTCTCCTCAAATACTAAAGTAACTTTTTAATTGCTTCTTTAAAACAGCAACACTTTTGTTGCAATCACTCCACTGGAGACAACCTATTATCTCGCTTTATTAAGATGAATAATAATAAGCAAACAGCCACAGCGATATAATTTTTATTAGCCTAGAAAATTCTACTTCTGTTTTTAAAAATTTGAGTTTCATAGCTAAAATGCAAGTGGCAGCAGTGATTTTTCCTTGGCAGGGAAAGCAAACACATGACAGACAGTCTCCACCTGAGAAACAGATTCTGAAATATTTGAAGATGAAGATTCTGGATCTCAGCTCCCTTATCCGTAAAATGGAAAGGAGGATGGCAGAGATAGCTTTGTGGCCTCTTAAGCCAAAAGAGGCCCAGAGTTTAAGGGATTGCTAGACTGCCAAAAGTAACAGTGGGTGTTTTTAGACACACATTTCTCCTACATGTTTGCTGTTACATCCTGAACTTTCTGTGTGTCTAAATCACTCACCCAGATCTTAAACATCCGGATCTATGAACTTCTGCATAGAACTTCTCCCAGAACATTTGTGTGTAAAATGTTCTCCTGCTAAACTGCTTTGCTCCAGGCATCTGTGGTCGCTTGGTTTCCATGGCAGCCTGTCACGTCTACAGCTTGGCTACTTTAGGCTGCCTAAGGACAGTGTTTGTGTGAAGAATACATCCAGGAACTGCCTGCGGGCAGTGTGTGTGTGTGAAAAATGCATTCGGAACTTACTTGTGGACTTGTAAACCCAGAATATAGAAAAATCTGGAAAGGGATTCACACGTGCGTTTAAATTGCACAGAATCCTCGGCGGCATAGTGCAATTTGAAAAACCCCGCACTTCCGGGCTGGTGTGAATGCGCTGAGCGCGCACATTTGCACCTAGCCCGAATGTTTGGAGTGTGGTTTGAAAAGTTGCTCCGAGCAGCTTTTCAAACCGCGCTCCAAACATTCGGGCTAGGTGGAAATGTGCGCGCTCAGCGCATTCACACCAGCCCGGAAGTGCGGGGTTTTTAAAATCGCATTATGCCGCCGAGGATTCTGTGCGATTTAAAGACACATCTGAATCCGCCCTAAAACTTTAAGGTGTGTTTAAAAATGTCTACCGAATCAGCTTCTCATTATGGCATGACCCCACAGTGATTTTGGTGCTAATGCATCTTGAGAGGCAAGGAGAAATGAGAAGAGCAGAAGATCTGGAAGGACAAGAGAAGTGAGTGTGTGGAACATGAAGAGAGCTCCACTTCCATACAGGAAAAGACACCAGTACCCCACTCTGCAGGTGTACAAATCCTTAGTCTCTCCAACTTCATGAGCACATCACTTACTACAAGGAGCCCCCATGCCCAGGATCATTTCCTGAGTATCTGACTCTTATCTTTAAAAATTGATGCACTGCTACTGAATGGGGATAACACTAGTTTACCTTATGAGGGATCTGGCAGGCTTAAATAATTCTGTATAAAACAAAGTGATCCCTTACCTAGTCATATTGCAGTCATCTCCCTTTGTTCTATCTTTCAAATCCCTTAAGCTCCACAAAAACTCCTAAGTGACAATAAGTAGCCTGGCATGGCCCAATTCTGACTTCACTTAAGTCAGTGGGAGCTCATTCTTTTAGTAATTTGTCAGTATCTGAAGTCATTTTCTCACATTATCGGGGGGGGAGGGGGGCTTCTTTTGTGAAGGCAGTCACAGCTCTATTTTCACGGGAATTAACACACATAGGAATGTGCTATTCCATTTTTCTCCCACGAGATCACTTGTGCATGACCAGGTCCCATAATGTAGCTTTTACAATCATGGGTGTTCTCACGGGAGAAAAGTGGAATAGCGCATTCCTATGTGAGCTAATTCTTGTGAGAATAGAGCCATGATTGCCCTCATGGAAGTCCCCCTCCCCCCTCGGTAACATGTTAAAGCAGCCTTAGATACAAGAGAATTCTGAATTCTCCACACTGATACATACCTGCTACTCTTGTCTTCCTTTTCTCACCATTGTGCTCATCATCAGCCTTGCAAGTCTCATCTAGAGGTGTGCACCAGAGAACCATGTCATTATTCATTTTCATTTTTCATTATTGGTGTCGTTATCAGTATAGGTATTGGTATTAGTATTGGTATTGCACGAAACCAAAAATGTTGTTTTCAGTTTCGTTTCTGTTTTCATCAACGTGTTGTGTGTGTGTGTGGGGGGGGGACACTCTGTGTGTGTCTGTGTGTACGGTAGAAGTGCCAGTGGCAAAAATGGCAGCAGACTGCATTTCCTTATAGCCCACTCATCCACCACACACATACACAGAGCTCCCGCCCACACGCAGCCGAATATGAAAATGAAACCGAAAACAAAACTTTCGGTTTTGTGTGATACCGATACCAATACCAATAACACCAATAATAAAAAACAAAAATTTGTTATTGATTTTGTCATTATCCTTTTGTAATAACAAAAATGAAGAAGTCTTTTTTGTTATAAAAATAACGAAAAATAAGTGCATACCCCTAGTCTCATTCCTAATGGTAACATCTTTGTGCAAGGAACTGTTTTTCAATTTGTACAGCCCTCAGTGCAAGGAGGCACTGCTCCTGATCATAGCTTTAAAGTGCTCTGTAACAGAAATAATACCTGATATGTGTTTGGAATGAGACAAGGTTCAAGAAATTCAGGCTTAAGGTTTCTACAGCAACCTCAACCTATTCCTTTATGCACACGTTTTGTTGTAAAGTTTTAGGTTACAAGATCATATGGCATATACTGAGAAATGTTAAAACTAAACATACTGTATGGTTATTGATGATTATAAGAAGAAGTGTAGTTCTGATGCATTCCATTTTTTATTTTCAGAAATGTTATGCTGCACTGATTACCTTTTGATGAGGTAGTGAAGCCCAACAGAAAGGTATTCCAACCAACTAGGTTCTCCTTTCAAATTCAAAGAATTTAGGCAATAGATAACATCTTGTTAGTTTTCTCACTAACTTCCTCATCAATGTTAGTTATTCCAGAATAACCAACATGCCCGAACCACTTTTCTGATGAGTAGCACAAATCAATCTTTTAACCTGGATCGAAAGAAAAATAGGATGATTACAGAATGTGAAAAGTATGATCATGGGTTATTAAACTGGAAGAGATGATTATGAGACTGCACCTCAAGACTGATTGGTTTATAAAATGAAAATAATTGAAAAGGTATGACTGAAATCCCCAAAGCACTTAAATTAGGGTGCTTTTAAACGATCCCGCTCAACCGCCATTTCCATCTCGTTTAAAAGCGCCCTTAAGTCTGCATTTTCACGAGACTCTTCTCTCACCTGTACTCTTTGGTTGTAAAGAGATGGATGGCAGCCCTGCCTCCGATCCGCCTCAATCCCGCGTGGTCCGTCTATATAAAGGCGGGCCTCCAGATGTGTAGGCAGAACAGAGGCAGTTTGTTCTGCTGCATCCCTGCTTGCAGTCCTCCAGAGCATCTCGCAGCACTGCCAGCAGAGTAGGCCAGTCAAACCCGGGGCACCAATCTGAGGCAGAGCCGCTGTCTGTCTTCTCAGTGGACAGCTGCTGCAGCTCCACTCTTGGCCAGAGGTTGGGTTGCCCCGGGCAACTCCACAGAGTTGCAGGTGGCAGCCTACATCTGCCTGCAATTATGTGATGCTGTTGCAGGAGTTTTCATTTTGTCAGGGTATGGAGGGAGCTGGGCCTGCAGGGACAGAGGAGGAGGGGGCAGGGATGGCCTGGGGTACCCAGGAGGTGGCGCTCTGTGTCAGTAGAACCTTCCCCTGCTTGCAGTCTGCTGAGCCAGCGATTACCAGATGAGAGACAGCTGCGGTTCTCTGAGCACCTGCAGCTGAAGCGAGGGCTGGGTCTGAAGCAAGGCACATAAAAGGAGGACCATTGTGGCTCTCTCCTTGCTGGTGATCAGATCTTCTTGGTTCCTGTGATCTGGCCCGTGCGTTGGTATTTGGAGAACTTGTGGTTTGCTAGAATACCTTCCTGGTCCCTGGTCCTGTGTGAGAGTGTGGCAAGTGGTGAGTGATCGGGTGATTTCAGACGTGCCGGGCACCCATTGGCCCCGGCACGGAATCACCATTTGATTCCCCTCCGGAATCAAAATGGCCCGTCAACAGATGTGCCGGTCGATTCTGGAGGGGAATCGGGGGAGGGGGTGGGGCTGCGTGGTGCAACATGCAGCTGCACAGCCTACCCCCCCACGCTCCCAAGACCACCCTCCCTCTGGGAGATGGGTGGGCGCAGTGGCCAACGTGGCCAAAGTGCCCACCCGCCCTCCGAGGTATTGACCACGGCCCAGAATCGGTGGCAGGCATGGCCGCCAATTCCGGGCCGTGGTCCAGGAGCAGACGTGACGTTACCACAGTCAACCATGGTGAATCCCACCGTGGTTGACCGCGGTAAAATCACATCTTTTGGGCCAAAAAATTATTCCTGCCGGGTGTTCACCCCCAGCGGGAATCGCTTTGACCACGCTTTCCGAGGTCCAGTGGGAATCACTTTCTGGCCCAACAGACAATATGCCATCACGGTCCCCATAGGGGGATTCACCATGGTTGACCGTGGTGGCGTAACGTCTGAAATCACCCATTGTGTTCAAGTGGTGTGTGCTTCTGTCTCCCTTGCTGCTTACCTTTCGTGCTTTCCCATGTGTGGTTGCCCTAATCCCTCCCCACTCCCCTCTGGGGTTCCCAGGGCCTGGGGTCCCTACCCCCTCCTCACTTGTTTCCCCTCCTGGGTCCTGTGTGTGTGTAGGATCACTCTAATCCAGGTCGTGACATCTCCGGTGGGCCCCCTGATGAATGGTGGCTGGGTCAGGTGCCTTTTAGCATACAATTGACCTCACAGCAAGACACCATACTGAGAGTTCCTTTAACACTACTATTGTGCGTCTGTGAGTGGGGGTTGTGTACTTGTGTCATGGGCCCCCTCCTTCCATCCTGGTTCCCCTTGCCATCCCATATTCTCCACACATTTGCACATTTTAATTGTTCCCATGTTCCCTCCCCCTCTTCAAAAGTTAATGCCGTGGTTGCTAATAAGTATCCAGTGATTGTGCTTTTTTGTTTTTTCTCATCAACTGTGCATTGTCTCAACCAGTTAGGCAGTCATCCCAACGGGGAAATCAACTCTATACCCTCCTGTAGCAATTAAGGCTGACTGATATGTGAATGACTCACTAAGTTAAGCTGAACATCTTGCTTCCGGTTTAACTTTTTGCAAGTTAATGTGTGTTACACCTGGGGTTTCCTGCAAGCTAACCCGTTCACACATTAAAAATAAAGCACAAGGAAGGGTTTTTCACGTACTAAGTGTATCGTGTCAATGTTGGACAGAATAAGTGTTTTGTGATCATGGCCCTATACCAGCAAACAGCAATAGGGCCGTAGGCAAAGGCAATTGGCTGGGGTATTGCATAGCAGGGAACCCAATTTTAGAGAAACTGCTCCCTTATATTAGCTGAGTTTGTGCACACTTTTTTTCCAAAAGATAATTGCCTACCTTCCTCCCCAGGGAAAAGGTATAGTATTCTGTACACCATCAAGAAAATGAAAGATGAAATACAGTTCCAGCAATGGTAATACTCCCAAGTGGAAAAATCTGGCTGCTCGCCTTGAGTTTGGCTATGATACTCCAACACCAATACAGTCCTGCATCCAAATTAAAAAGAACACTGGAACCCTACTCTGATAGAGTGCATATTCTATTCAGTGCTCTAGGTATTTAAATATAGAAGCAATTTTGGATGCACTTACGTACTTGTACTTAAGCACTTTAAATATTACATACTTTGTACTTACATGTAGGTACATTTAAAAAAAAAGATTCTTAAATCATAACTCATTTTTTAAAGTGCAGATATTTCCTCCCCAAATAAACGAGTGCATGTGACAGGCCACAACAGCTTCCTGTCTTCATAGATATCAAGTATATGTTTAAAGTGCTACTTTAAATAAATGCCACCCTCAAACTAATGCAGCACTTATATTTGTCATTTGACAACAAGGCAAACATAGATAAAGGAGAGCCTTTATACAAACTAATATGCTTCTCAAACCACTTACCCACATATAGGAAGGGACTGTGCCTAGTTGGGAAAATCATAAGCCGCAAACTCCTCTAGGCACTTCCTGTCTGAGCACTGCTGTGTTCTGCCCAGCCACTAAGCAAGCCTGCCAGTATAATAACCCAAGGGAGCTAGCAGGCAAGCATACTAAATTAAAAAATGTAAAGCATACTTGCGAGCATACTCTAGAAAGTAACTACCAGAACAGCTAGACAGTGGAATCATTTGCCAAGGGAGCTTGTGGAGACCCCATCACTGGAGGGGTTTAAAAATAAGTTAGACTGGCATCTCTCAGGGATGGTGTAGGTACTGGGAATCCTTTTTAATGGCAGGGGGCTGGGCTAGATAGCCCCATGGGGTTCCTTCCAGCTCTGACTCTATAATTTATTTATTTATTTATTTAAGACATTTTTACCCCGCCCCTCCTGCCACTGACAGTCCAGGGCAGCTAACAAAAATTCAACAATAAAAATACAATAAAATATATATATAAGCATTAGATAAAAACAACAGTAAGAATGGGAAAACAAAAAACCCTATAAACCCACCACCACCACCCTACCCTTCTTCCTCGCCAAATGCCTGGCAGAACAGCCAGGTCTTACAATTCCTACAAAAACTCAGGAGGTCTGGGGCCAGACAGGCCCCCACCAGGAGGGAGTTCCAAAGGCACGGTGCGGCCACCAAGAATGCCCTGTCCCATGTGGCCCCCTGGGAAACCCGGGGCACCTCCAACAGGGCACCCCCAAATGACCACAGGGCCGGTCCAGAACAGGGAAGTGAGGTGGTCTCGCAAATAGGGCCCAGACCATGTATGGCTTTATAAGTCAAAACCAACACTCTGAATCAGGCCCAGAAGACTACTGGCAGCCAGTGCAGAGATTGTAGCACTGGTGTAATGTGATCTCGGCGGCCAAGCCCCATCAGGAGCCAGGCCGCCGCATTCTGCACCAGCTGCAGCTTGTGAGCCGTCACCGTAGGTAGCCCCACGTAGAGTGTGTTACAATAGTCTAACCAAGAGGTGATAAAAGCATGGATGATCGTGGCCAGATCCAGAAACAAAACCAGCAACTGAAACCACCACACCAGATGTAATTGGCGGAAGGCACTCCTCACCACAGCATCCACCTGGAGATGTAGGCAGAGGTGCGCATCGAGGAGCACCCTCAGGTTCTGCACCTGGGAAGTCAGTCTACCGAGGGGGCTACCATCTCCATCGACTTATCCACTAACATCACCTCCGTCTTGTTGGGATTCAGTCGTAGTCGATTAGCCCTCATCCAGTCCCTCACAGCTGCCAAACACCAGGTACGCACCAAGACAGCCAGGCCTAGGTCAGTTGAAAATGAGAGGTACAGTTGGGTGTCATCCGCATACTGATGACACCTCACCCCATACCCCCTGATCACCTCGCCAAGCGGCTGCATGTGCACGTTGAACAGGAAAGGGGACAGAACAGAACCCTGCAGGGCTCCACATGGGAGGTCTCAGTAAGATGCAAAATGATCACTGAGCACCACCCACTGAGTTCTCCCGGTCAGGAATGAGCGGAACCATGCAAGAACGATCCCACCCACCCCTGCACTGTACCGCAGGTGCGTCACCAACATCTTGTGGTCAATGGTATCAAATGCAGCCAACAGATCTAATAGGAATAAAAGGGTCAACTGATCCTTATCATTTTCCCAGCGCAGATCATCGACCAAAGTCACAAGTGCTGTCTCAGTGCCATGCCCCAGATGAAAGCCAGACTGCAAGAGATCCAGATAACCAGTGAGGTCGAGGTGCCCTTGGAGCTGCTGAGCCACTACCCATTCAATAACCTTCCCTAAAACGGGAAGGTTAGAGACAGGCCGATAACTGGCAGGGGAGTCAATGTCAAGCAATGGTTTCTTGAGCAGAGGCCATACCACTGCCTCCTTGAGGCAGGCCGGCACTCTGTCCTCCCGCAGGGAGGCATTGACCACCCCAACCAGCAACGGCCCCATTGTCTCCCAGCAGGTCTTAATCACCAGGACAGGCACAGATCTAGTTCACAAGAGGTGGCTCGAACAGCCCTCAGCACCCCCACCACATCAGTGGGTGTCACCAACTGAATCTGATCCCACGAAATCAGACAAGGTGGGGTTTCTACCACCTCTACCTCCTCCACTGTATTAAATGCGGCATCGAGGTCTTGGTGAATACAAGCAATTTTCTCTGCAAAATAATCCACAAAAAGGTCACAGTGGGCAGATGATGACTCAGCTCCAGGGTTGAGGGAGACCGGACTGATCAGCCCCCATACAACCTGGAACAGTTCTGTCAGACTGGATTTTGCGGATGCTATGAGAGTAGCAAAGAATTCCCGCTTTGCTGCCCGCATAGCCACAGCATAGGCTCGTAAACTAGCTCTATGCTGCAATCTGTCAGCTTAGCCCAAGAATGACGCAACCATCGCTCCAACCATCACCTTACCTGCTTCAGCATCCGCAGCTACTCAGAGAACCAAGGAGGTCTGCAGAGCCTCCGCCTGGGCAACGGACGTCTGGGAGACATTTGATAAATGGCCTCCATCAGCAAGGTGTTCACAGCTTAACGAGGCCATTGATGCAGCGGTCGTCAAGGTCAGAGGGTAACTCCCCCAGAGCGCCTAGAAACCACACTGTGTCCAAAAGCCTCTGGGGGCAGACCATCCTAATAGGTCCGCACCCTTCCGGGGGCAGACATGTGCTAGAAAGGAGGTCTGCAGGAGGTAATGATCCATCCATGACAAAGGCACAGCTGATATCTCCCCCATTAATGGACCACCTGCCTCAAGGCCAGTGCAAAACAAGACGTCTAAGCTATGTCCTCCAAGGTGTGTTGGGCCGTTGACCCTCTGGGACAGGCCCATGGTTGCCATGGTGGCCATGAACTCATGCTCAGCTTCCCCAAGAACTGCATCAGCGTGAATGTTGAGGTCCCCAAGGACTATCATCCTTGGAGACCGCATCACCACCTCCGACACAGCTTCTGCCAGAGCATGCAGGGAGGCTACTGGACTGGTAGGTGCATGGTATACCAGTAGCAAACCCAAACTGTCTCCTGTCAAATCAAATACAAGATGGAGACCCTCAATACCCATCATGGATTGCACTGGATACCTCCTTAAGACCACCCCTCTTTAAAAACCATAGCAACCCCCTCCCCCCGTCCCTCAGGCCGTGGCTGGTGCTGCACGGAGTACCCAACCGGAACAAGATCAGCCAGAATTGGCCCTGATTCATTGTCCAGCCAGGTCTCTGTGATACACGTGAGATTGGTGGCATGGAAGAGAGCAGGACTCAGAGCTGCCACTGCAATCCATAAGGACTTGTAGTTATATGTGTAGCGTTATCTATAAACAGGGTTCCTAGTTTTCTCTGCCATTGAGTTTTTGCAGGAGGCAATTTTCCAGAAAAACCTGGAATTCCATATTTGTCTCTGGGAAAACAGGCATTCTGGTGTGTTTCTCTGGGAAAGCACGGAAAACTAATGTAATCATTTTTTTCTGGGAAATGTCCATCTGCAAAAACTCACTGACAGGGAAAATTAGGAACCCTGCTTATAAATCCATAAACAATATTTACATAGCATACTTATAACTGTTTTTAGATCTACTGTAATGGTGCCCTTGGAATTATATTATTTATATGCATTTTCTTTATTTATTTTATTTATTATAAAATTTGTATGCCACCCCCTCCTACTAAAACATCTCGGGACGGCTAACAACATATTAAAGCAGATTAAAAAACAACAATAATACAGTTAAAAACCCCACAGTAAAACAAATGACCCCCTACCCCACCCTAATCCAACCCACCCAGCCCATGTCCCTCAGGAAAGGCATGGCGGAAAAGCCAGGTCTTACATTGTCTACAGAAAGAGGGGTGGTCAGTGGTCAGGAGGACCTCTGGCAGGAGGGCCACAAAGAATGCCCTCCGCAAGGTTGACACCCACGAAACCTGGGGGACCTCAAGGAGGGCACCCCCGCCTGACCACAGGGGCCGATCCAGTATGCAGTGGGTGAGGTGGTCCTGCAGATAGGCTGGGCCCAGGCCATTTAGGGCTTTAAAGGTCAACACCAACATCTTGAATTGAGCCCGGAAGACTATAGGCAGCCAGTGCAGAGAGCGAAGCCCAGTGTAATATGCTTATGTCGGCCCATCCCCGTTAGGATACGAGCCGCTACGATCTGCACCAGCTGCAGTCTCTGAAACAGCACCAAGGGTAGCCCCATGCAGAGTGCGTTACAGTAGTCCAGTCTCGAGGTAATAAAAGCATGGACAATAGTAGCCAGATCTGAATCCGAGACATATGGCTGAAGCTGATGCACCAGATGTAATTGGTGAAATTCCCCCTTTGCCACAGCCCCCACCTGGACATCCAGGTGGAGCTGCATGTTCAGGAGCATCACCAGACTCCGAACCTGAGATACCAGGGCAGGATAGACCCCATCAATGATGGGGACCACCACTCCCCCGGCCTTCCCCACAACCATCACCTCCATCTTGTCAGGATTTAACTTCAGGCAGCTTGCCCTCATACAATCCCTCACAGCCGTCAAACACCGGGTAAGCACCGAGTCTGTCAGGCTTGAGTCAGATGAAAAAGAGATATATAGCTGGGTGTCATCAGCATATTGATGACACTGTATGCCAAACTCCCTAACAACCTCCCCGAAAGACTGCGTATACACATTGAACAAGAGAGGGGACAGGATAGAACTCTGCAGGACTTCACACATGAGGTCCTGGGGAGAAGATGAAAAATCACCCAGGACCACATTTTGGGTTCTGCCAGGCAGGAAAGAGAGGAACCATTCAAGGACAGTCCCACCAATCCCTTCCCGGTCCTGCAGCTGAGTCACCAACAGCTCATGATAAATGGTATCAAATGCAGCCGAGAGATCTAACAATATCAACAGGGTTGAGCGACTCCAGTCCAACTCATGGAAGAGGTCATTGTCCAAGGCCACAAGCGCAGTCTCCATGCCATATCCTGGACGAAAGCTAGACTGCGAGGGATCAAGGAAATTAATCCAGTCCAGATGCTCCTGCAGCTGTTAAGCCACCACCCGTTCAATAACCTTCCCTAAAAAGGGAAGGTTAGAGACCAGCTGAAAGCTGGCCAGGACACTAACGTCCAATGATGGTTTCTTGAGCAGGGGCCGCACCACAGCCTCCTTGAGACAGTCCGTCACCCTGCCCTCCCCAAGGGAGGCACTGATAATCCTCACCAGCAATGGCCCTAAAGTCTCCCAGCTGGCCATGAACAGCCAGGATGGGCATGGACAATATGTGGCTCGAACAGTCCCAAGAGCATCCCCCGCATCTGAGGGTGACACATCCTGAAATTCATCCCACAAAACAGGACAAGATGGGGCTTCTAATGCCTCTGGCTCACCTACTGCTAAAAATGTTGCGTCAAAACTGTGGTGGATTTGAGCAATTTTATCCGTACAAAAGTACACAAACAAAATACAGCGGGCATTTAAGGACTCTAATCCAGGCGGAGGGAGGCCTGGCAATACTTATGGCAACACTGGGTAAAAACAGAGGTGACAGAGGCTGCTTTGGCCCAGAACCCACCAGCAAACCTGTTTACACACCACCATGTTAGCCTGGGACAGCTCTGGGGCGGGTAGGCCTCTAACTCAGGCTGCGTCCTCGGAAAATCTCTGTGGCCAACATGGAGTAGCACATGCGTTCTGTCCTGACAACCCTACCTTGGGGCAGGGGCACTGGGAGAAGGACGGGGGCATAGCCGCCCACCCACACATTTGTTTAGCTTGGTGGCGGGATGCTTCTCCAGCTGTGGGCATGTTTTTTCAGTGACTCTCCCTGACCTGGGCTGTGTCAGCTGTGGTTTCCCGGTTGTAGGATGGGGACCTCATCCGAGTGAGAGCAGGGTGAGGGGTGAGTGGAGGGCCCCCCCGGTGGCAGCAGGGTGTGGGATGGGAGTTGAGATAGAAGGAATTTAGAATGTTGTTATGGGGTAGTGATAGGAGGAGGGTATATATGATAGTATGGATCTTATGAAATTATACTGGGTCTCCTGTGTGGGATTAAACCCAGTTGTTGTGATTTGCTGTGTGGTATTATAAAGGGGTATTTTTGTTGCTACTGGGTCCCCTGTGTGGGATTTAACCTAGCTGTTGTGTTTTATTATGTTATGTTTTTCATTTTTTTGGTGAACCACCTCGAGTTGCCCCGGCAAGAGAGTGCGGGATACAAATAAAAAATGAAATTAAATGAAAAAAAATATCTTACACAATCCATATATTTAGTAAATCTATACCAGCAGCATTACTAGTGGTGGAGCTAGCCTGGGTATTTGGACTGATGTGTCCACAACATTGAATCTGGTTTTTCTAACTGGAATTCAGTTTGTTTCTAATGGTCCTGTTGTCGTGTCTTGTCCATGGTGCCCTTAGCTGTCCAGAAGGTACTGAGAAATTACAGAAGTGCAAGGGATGCTAAGGGTGCTTTTATACGAGCAGGTCACAATCGTACCACCCGCTCATGCGATTTTTCAAAATCCCTCACACATCAAGGTATTTAGTTCATGGTCCGCAAATAATGTGTGGCCGCCTTGAATGTGCGTGATCGTGTCCATAGTCATGTATAATTCCGCCTCGTGGGATTTTGAAAAATCGTGCGAGTGGGTCGCGCGACTGATACCCACCGTATAAAAGTAGCCTAAGCAAAAGGGAATGGGCAATTCAGATTGGCCTGTCAAGGTTACTCTTTGTCTTATCACTTTACATTTTGTTTTCATGGCAGTATCACTCTGAGCCAGCTTGCGTACGGTAGGTGTAATGTGACACTAAATAACATCAATGTCAGAGCAGTTGCCAGTCTATGCCCAGAGTACCCTGTGTGAGTTGGGATGATAACCCTTTTTAAAAGCAATATCCTAAACTACATGTCTCATGCTGAAAGCACATGTCTTGACGAAGGATCTTCCCTCAATATATGGGGTAGAGGATTAGGAAGGGAAAAGTGATGGGAAGGGGATGTGAATGAAATAAAGAAAAGCAACAATAGCTACATGAATGGAAAACCAAAGTAAAAACCATGGTAACTGCTGCAGAGTTGTAAAGATTTACAATTACCCAGCCAAATGCCATCTCTATATCTCTGGCATGCACGTCCTGCCATTAAAAAAAATTAATTATGCCAACACAGCATATTAGACAAGACAGACAGCTGTCTAGACACCTAGTTATCTTTAAAAGCGCAAACTGAAAAAAGAGCATTTAAAGCAAATAAACAGTGGTAAGCCAAAGCGTTTACATTTCTTGACTACTAATGCCAGGCAATTATACTGTCATCAGAAGTATAACCAGAAGTTGAAACCACCTTTAGCATTCTGGGGAGTTTATACTCCTGCCATGGCCAGGAGATTCCAGTTTCAGAGAGGCTGCTCCATCACAATTTTATTTTTTTCTTCCCAGCTGCAAGCTAGCATGTTCCAATTCAGCCAGGACCTGGGAAAGAAAGCTGCACAGTCTGATCCTCCAGGAATTCGAGAGACCAGGAAATAACTGGCTCTGGCAGCTAGAGAGAGGACTACTGTCCTGCTCAAGTGGCCCTGGTCCTGACTGGTGGATTTGAACCGCTGAAGTTTGCCTCCAGAAGAACCTAGGGAAGTGGGGGTGCAGGGAGTGTTGTGGCAGTCACAACAGGGGAGCTGAGAATCAGGCAACTCTGACTGGGCGCTGCAAAAGAGCTGGCAAGCAGCCAGGACACGGATCATTTTATATATACACAAATTCTATATATTTGCATTTTCTGACAACTATATTTTATTATTAACTATTATTATTGTTTCACTTTCAGTGTCCAAATGCCTGGCAATCTTTATCTAGATCACCCTGCACAACAACTCTGTGGGCACTTTTAAACGAGTAAGGAGATGGAGGGGTGTCTGTGGCCGCTGAGTGGCATTGCCACAGAGCACCCATTCAGGTGGAGTGCGTGGAGAGGGATTCAAACAGGCAGCTCCCAGCATGGCTACCTGACCATGAAGGCAAGCCCCCATGCACTCCCTCTGCCATAAACCAGGGGGGGAGGGGGAAGCGTGCCAGGCTGGCCCTTGCAAGGGACATGTCCTGACTCCCTGCTATGAGCACTACGGAGCCTGGGGGAGGGGGAAGCGTGCCGGGCTGGCCACCCCAGTTCATATGGGCAGGGCTCCATGCCCGCCCATTGCCACAGAGCTATTTTACTTTCCCTGAATGGAGTCCTGCCCATATGAACTGGGGTGGCCAGCCATGCCAGCAGACTGGTCTGCTGCTCTTAGGCACTGTGAGTGAGGGATACGGCCTTTTCAAGTCACAATTTCTCAGCAGTGCTCCATGTGTGGCCATGAGTGGGTGCTCCGTGGCTCACAGGAGTGTGCATCCTCCTGCTCCACCTTCAGACGGGCAATCGGATGCATGGGTCCTCTGTGGCAATACGGGGAAGCATCTCATTTAAAAACACCCTGTGATTATTATGATCATTATTATCCCCATTTTTAAAAAATGAGATCTGAGGCTGAGAAATAGTGTCTTCCCCAAGGCCACAAAGTGAGTTCATGGCTATGCTGGAATTTGAACTCTAGTCTCCTGGGGAAAAAAACGGAAGAATTTATGAGCATGTAAAGCTTTTAATGATGCCATAAGACAGTGGATGGTCTCTTAATGTCATTAGCCATTTGTATACCAGTATCAGAAGCAGAGAACCTCATTCCTGTGGGTAGGAATGGGCGAACACGCTTTGGAAGTTCGGAGTTCGGATCGAACTCGACCAGTTCGGTCGACTGAACCGAACCTCCGAACCGAACTCGATTTTCGAACTGAACAGAACTAAACTAAATTTCCGAACTCAGTTCTGTTCACCCATCCATATAAGATAATATTCCATTTAGTTCAATGGGGTTTGAATTTCCGAACTCTGTTTGGAAGTTCAGCGTTTGGACCGAACTCCACTTCGGTCGACTGAACCGAACTTCCAAACTGAACTCGATTTTTGAACCGAACTGAAACAAATTTCCGAACTTGCTTCTGTTCGCCCATCCCTACCTGTGGGCCAAATCTAGCCTGCAGCAGTCTTTTATTTGGTTCCTTTCCAATTCTTGGATCTGACCCATGGATCCAGTGCCTGAAGGAGTGTATTCAAGGAGAAGGGAAAAGAGATAAAGACATGCACTTGTGGTGGCACACTAGGGGTACTATATGGCTGGGCCACCAACCTCACTGCGCTGGGGCAAAACTCTGACCCAGAGCCGTAACAGGTGAGATAATCTAGCTGTTTTCCCACCTGCTAGCAACCCTCCCAAAACTTGGGTATCACTGCCACCACGCAGACTCCAAGTATAGGGTAGGAGTCTGCACAATCTGGGTCACGTAAACCCTGGGTAAGTTACATGCTTACAGTTGTCTCAAGGGCACATCTTTCCCCGGTTCCCCTTATCTAGCATTCTTCCCTTATGTGTGGGAGAGACCCTTGGGGTAACTCAGGTGTGCTTAACTTGGCTTGAAGCTGTCCTGGCTGCAAGAGACAGTGGGGGATTCCCCTTCCAGTATCTGTGCCTAGCAGGCTGAGAGAGATGTATCTTGGCAATGAGAACACACACACACACATACCCAGTGGGGTAAAAAGAAAACAAAGAAGTGTAGGCTTTACTTGTCAGAGTCAAAAAGGGGTACAAACCGGTATCAAGGTAGGAAAGGGTAGAAAAGGCTCTTGAGCAATTGCAGACTCAGGTTTTGGGCATAGTGACCCATTTAAAATCGGGTCTTGCCTAGACTGTACCTGGTTAGAGGTTAGGCAGGCAAATAGTTCTTTTTACTCATGGTTTCCTTTACCACATGCTGAGGCACAGTACTTAGTTCCCAAACTGGGAGTCCTGGCTGCAGAGCAGGAAGAGAGAAAAAGGAAGCCTGGGCCATCCCAGGCATTTTAGGGCTAATCCTCTCGAGGGTTTAACCAATCTAGGTGAGGTATTTGGAATACCTGAGCCTATGACTCACCCAGCCAGGAATGGCTGCTGGGAGAGTCCTGCCCATAGGCCTCAGTCTAAGGTAATAAGTCATAGATATGTGCTTGCCCGTGTATTCGGTGGCAGGAAAATGTTTTTTTTGGGGGGAAGGAGGTTGCCACAGAGCTCATTGGTAGGGGATGAGTCTATGGCATCTATTCCCCTTTAAATTCCTTTGTGCCTTCTCCAGCCCATGGAGCTTGCACTAATTTTCTAAGTGGCCTAAAGAGGAGAAAAGGTTCCCCATTCCTGATCTAAACCATGATCATGTTGTGCCAGGCAGGCACTGGACAAACTGATTAGCAGACAGTCTGACACAAAGAGCAAACTAAAGGGGCAAATGATGGGCTAATTATAACTATATTATTAATTATTATTATTATTTTCATTTTACCTCCACCCTTCCTACCAACAGTGGCTCAGGGCAGCTTACAATATATAAAATATAAGCAAAAAACAACAAAAAATATGAAAAGATAAAATACAACCCTACACCATCTCCCCCACCTTCTCACTCCCCCCTATCCCTGCACAACACCCCCCACCTCCACACACCCCCTCAAATCCCCAAACAAACCCCACCTATCCCAGCCTGCCAAATGCCTTCCTGGTTAAAAAGGTTTTTCACCACCTCCAGAAGATGTCCAGGTTAAGGCTCAAACAAACCTCCTTTGGAAGGGAGTTCCACAACAAAGGGGCAGCAACTGAGAATGCTCCCCCACATACCCGCACCCCACAGACAAGGGTAACAGATGGAACATGTAGGAGGGCATTCCTGACTGACCATAGGGGTCAAAAAGGGACATGGTAGGCTAGGCGGGCTTTCAGATATATGGGACCCAGACCATTTAGGCTTTTAAAGGTCAAAACTAGCACCTTGAATTGTGCCTGGAAAGCTATAAGCAGACAGTGCAGACCTCGGAGCACAGGTGTAATGTGCTCCCGGTGAGTCATCCCCGAAAGGCGCCAAGTCGCCTCATTCTGCACCAGCTGCAGCTTCTGAACAGTTCTCAAGGGCAGCGCCACGTAGAGTGCATTGCAGTAATCCACTTAATGAAAGCATGGATGATGGTGGCCAGATCTGAATCAGAAAGAAAAGGTCGCAGCCTCCTTGCCAGATGGAGTTAGTGAAAAGTACTCCTGGCCACTGCCGCCACCTGACAATCCAGGTGCAATGGGGGATCCAAGAGCACTCCAAGGCTGCAAACCTGAGTGACCAGAGGGGGCTGGACCCCATCAATGGCAGGTGTCTCAATCCCCTCTAAGTCACAAGACCGGCTGGCCATCATCACTTCAGTCTTGTCATGATTGAGCTTCTATCAGCTCATCCTCATCCAGTCCCCAACAGCAGCCAGGCATCAGGTATGCACCAAGACTTCAGGACCTCACGTTCTATTAATGGATTAATTTTGCTTGTGCTCCTGAGGTTGGTCTACTTATTGACTATTTTTTTTTTTACAGCTTCTAAAATGGCAGTCATGCATATGCAGCTGTGCCTGTCCATATGCATACATGTACACTGATAGAAACCCAGAGGCACAGAGACTGGCTGGCTGTGAAATTGCTTTAGTATATGAGTTGCTCACTGAGTGCCAGTTCAGCTGCGTGTGGAATAAGCTCCTTTCTGGCATGTAAATGATCCTGTTATTCCGCTCGGCATTCTTAAGATGGCCCCTGTCTAAATATAAACGGATTTAATGACAGCACAACTAGCAGCAATTATGATTTTGCATTTCATTATATTCAGCATTTGTAAAGCGGCTGATCATTATCTGTACAATTGTCCTGCAGGCACTGAAATGCAAGACGATTGTCTCTGAATACAGACATCCAGGTTTCTGATTTCTGAATGACTGTCACTCTCTAGATTGCATCTTCTGCTTTCACAAGAAGACCTGATTAGCTACAGAAATGTCTCTTATTCAGATGAAAATGTTCCTGGAATTTTGCAATATCACTTAAATCTGTTGATTAGGGACTAGCTTCACAGTGAAATACTATGGAGAAAGGGACACAGAGGTTCATATTAATATTGCTGCGAGTAAAATATGCAGAAAGTGTCCCATATTGCATTATTACTGATGGTTCTCCTCCCCAGCACACACCGCTCTGCCATCGTTGTAAATTATCTTCTAAGTATGTCGAACTCCTTTGTTACTGTCCATATCTTTGCCAGCTGAGAGATGCAACTAGACTCTTGTTAAAGTAACCTGCTAGAAGGTTGGAAAGGACAAGGAAAGCCCCATTTTTGTTGGGTCTGTGTATTGGCAAACTCTTTCCCCTCCTAGCACTCCTTTTCAAGTTGCCTTCTTATGAAGAAGGCTTCACATTCCCAGTCTGGCCTGGCTGTGCAACAGGAACATACCATTTTCTTTGAGATTCTATAAGCTCTTAGCATAATCTCTATTATATGTCATTCATAACACTTTTGTATATAAGTATTGATTCCTGGTGCTGCAGGGGCCAGCCAAAATGCATGCAGAGTGCCAACCTGCTGCCTGCTGATGACTTGTGGGTTTTAGCTGCTTGAAGGTGGTACAGTCTAAGACTCAGGTCATGTACTACCTCCTTGTATGAAGCAGCTAACGTTCTGATTGGTGAACGTTAAGGGAAAGCACACCTTCCGCTATATTGCATTATTACTGGTGGTTTCCCTCTCCAGCACACACTGCTGCTCTGCCCTCATTGTAAACTGGAGCTATTTCACAAGTAAGTGCTTTTCAGGATCGCCCAGGATGAACTCCTGGAGGATCTGGAAATTTTTCTGGAATTTCCACCTGTTTATTATGCTGCTTCTCTCACACTCTTTCTACTGCACATCTGTCTCTAAAGGCATGGTCTATTATGTTTCCAGCTAATAATAGGTGGTAGGTTAAAAGTGCAGCTACCACTTGAAATCCTTTGTAGGTGTGAGTCACGAATTCAGTTCATGAAAATGTCAAGAGAGTTGTTGTGCACATTGTTTATGTCTTTTCCCCCCCTGGATCACAACATCTGAGAGCATGTAAGACAGGAGGGATGCAGTGAGGCACATCCATGCAGATACGACAAGCAATCTGAACGTCTGAAGAATCAATGACACATCTAAAGGAAGAAAAATCTATCTTCCTCACAAATTTAAACAGCAGATACTGATTCTGCCATTTGAACTCTGGAGAAACTGATGGGACTATTTAATTAATTAAAAACACTTTCTACCCTGCCCCTCCTGCCACAGGCAGCTCGGGGCAGCTTACAAATATCTGATTTGATAAAATTAGATTACTGAAATCATTTCTCTGCAGAGAGATGGGGGAGAAGTTGGGAAGCCTAGTTCAGCCCAGGTGAGAGCATTGCCAGCTCTTTCAAAAATTGAAATATAAGTATATGTGCTTAAGAAAACTGGTGCCCTGGTCGGAGTTACACTGGCTGCTTTTTTTACTGGGGTTCAATGTGAAGTGTCTAAAATGATTGCCTACTATTCAAAGGAACTCAAAATCAGGGTGCATCAGTGTTCATATAAACCCATGAAACCCTGATCTATGTACAACCCATACAATATATTCCTTCAGTTCTTACCATAAATGGACCTCCTTAACTGCCTCTCTCCATTAAGAATCAACCTTCACAAGCACTTCCTTTGCATCATTGGGGGTAATGTCACCCCTCCAAGGGTGGGAGGGGGCCATCTTCCTCTTGCTTCCTTCTAAAAACTGCTGCACTTTCCCCAGCCAGCAATGATCATAGTATCACTGTATTTTTCATAGAATTCTAGAGTTGGAAGCAACATCAAGGGTCAGCTAGTCTAACCCATCTTTTAGTTCCAGGAAAGCTTTCCTCCCACCAAATCCATGAAGTTTTGCAGGAACTATCCTCAACTCTCAAAGGATAAAGGGATACAGGAAATGCTGCCTTTCCATCACAAATCACTAAAAGGCTACTCTAAATGACAGGGACAGATAGTGCCCAATAAGCATTGCGTAGAGGGCAGCATTCAGGGTTTCACTGAATGATAAAAGTGTGCCCTGCAGTCTCCACATAGGAACTGCCTTCAACATGTGAACCACAAACCTTGCAGCTTTGCTTGTAGGTGCCTTCCGGTACCTGAGCCACCACCAATGATTGGGGCCAATCCCATGCCCTGTGTGTGCAGCTACACGGGGGTGCCATAGGCTGGGGGTGCATGTGGTTTTTACATGCAGAGGTGCGCATGCACCATGCTTCCTCTGTGTGGGGCTCCAGAGGGCATGGGATCAGCCCCACCATCCCTAACAACCACATAAGCATAAATACACACACATATCCATCCATCCATGCTCTTGTCGCCGCACCCCCCAATAAGACACAGAGACCAAGTGCTGGATTAAATCAGGCCGCACTCTTTATTCAACAAATTCAAAGACGGTGGGTGATTGCACGAGCAATATGGGTCCAGTATGATTAGCTAACTGATTCTTATAAACTCGGCGCTGGCCGGGATGTGCCTTCCCGTGCCAGTTCCAACACCAACAAGGCTCCCCTTCGACAGCACCCTGGCTCTGGCCGAAAGGGGGAGCGTCCCAACAGTGGGCTTGAGTAAGGAGGTGAGTACCCGCTCAGCCAGCAGACCGTGCAGGTACTTACTGACCGAACTGCAGTACCCCTCCCCGGGGAATAACCCCAGTGCGTGCTGCCTGCGCCTAGCACTGGGTGTCACCTCCCCATCTCTTAAGGAGATGACTCGTTTAATCAATTCCTATCCTATTTAACCTACCAAACCATACTGGACCCCCGCCACAAAGGGGGAGCCAGGCTTCCCCGGCACCCACCGCCTACATCCTCAACAATACTTCCAACTGTTGGGCCAAATTCTTGAGATATAACTGATTGCCTGCTGTGGATAGATGCACACCATCTTCCCGGAATAGTTCATTCCGCTCATAAACAATTTCAACATGTCGGAGAGTAATTCCTCCTATGCTCGCTATCCACTTAGCTATCTCTCTATTGACATTACGTCGTGTTTTATCAACTTTGGCCGGATTGATGGCCTTGCCCCATTTTTGCCTAGGAACTAAACTGGTCCAAACTAACTGTGCTTGATTAAACAAATTTCTTATATGTGCGAGATCCCTTTTCATCTTAATTATCAAGTTAACCCCTTTCCTTGCTGGGATGTCGTTCTCTCCTAAATGAATTACAATTATGAACGGGGCCGCCACGATTCCTGCACGGAGGGATCGGAGTTTTGGGATCAGCTGATGCCATCGCATACCTCCCGTTCCATACCATTGAACAAATGCATTGTCTCCCAGGCCAGGTTGAGACCCCCAGTGGTTCTTGATGGCGGCTTTGCCAGCCCAACGGACCAAGCTGTGCCCCACGATCCAGATCAATCGTCTCGCAGTCACGGAGCCCCTGGGTCCTAAGTACAGGGGAGATAATTGGTTATTGCGGGTATGGCCTTATGTATTTTTTGTAGGCGTTGGAGCGCCACCTACCTATGGCCTTAATGGATTCGGTGGGTAATCCCGCTGCTGCTGCTGTTGTTGCTGCTCCTATTCTGAACGAATGGGAGCCATACTCCCCTGATGGTAGGCCTAATCTAGTTAAAGTTCTTTTTAACACTGCGTTAAACTGATAGCTTGTCAATGGCAAACCATTCTTGTGCCTGAATAATGTACCCGCCACCGGAGGGCGTATGCTTGTGTACCTCCTCATCTGTTCGACTGGGCATATACCCAGGTCACCGCACCTAAACAATTCAACATTGGTGCCCCTACTCTTTTGATCGGTCTTAGATCTTCTCAGCCTCAATTGAATTGTAGCTGGGGTGATTTTTAGGTCCTCGATCCTAAATGCCCCCCCGCTTTGGTCCTTACGAGATAAGGGGACTACTTCGCTAATCCTAAACCCTCCGAAAAAAGTTATCGTGTAGGCCGTGGTGAACAATTGTAATTCAAATTCATCATAGCACACCTCGCGTAAGATGCTGATGATGCGCACCAGTATGGGGGTAGTAATGGGGGCACGGGTACTGACAGGGGGAGTGGTTGATCTGGCCCAGCTCTCTAACATGTGCCTAATATAAAAACCTTTGTCTGGTGACGGGTATCCGTTCATTCTGCTGATGAACGTGAGGGCCGCTACTTTCCCGCTGATGGTGCCCGGTGCAAGACCCTTTTTTCTAAGGGTCATTGCAAATTGGACTACTTCGGATTCATATATGGGGAAACCGGATCCCCATCCCTTGGTAGCCCTATAACCTTGGAACTCTTGGAAAGCCCTACCGTAGGCCGCCTGTGTTCTGGGGGCGAGGGATCCCCTAACGGTATTTTGTAGCTCTAATACCCAAGGCTCCACACCCCCGGTGGTATGGGGTCGGGGGATTCTCTGGCCTCCGGCGCAAGTTCCCGGAATCGCTTGATCTGAAAGCGAGAGAGGGCGTCGGCTATGCTGTTGTCAATACCTGGGACGTGGCGTGCTGTGAACAAAATATTGTTCCGTAGGCATACCGTGACTAATGCCCGAACTAGCGGCATGACTCGGGTGGAACGAGAGGACAGGGTGTTTATTATGTGGACCACCGCCTGGTTGTCACACCAGAATAGTACTGTGTGGTTGGCGAATTGGTCTGTCCACAGAAACACCGCTACCACTATGGGAAACAGCTCAAGGAATGTTAAGTCCCTCGTAACACCCGTTTCGTGCCACTCGGGCGGCCATGCCTGGGCGCACCACCTTGTCCTGAAGTACACACCGAAACCAGCCCCTCCTGCGGCATCGGAGTGGACCTGAAGGTCGTTTTGCAACAAACACTTCTCTCTCCAAAAACTGACCCCGTTATAGTCTGCCAGGAATTCGGACCATGCTTTTAGGTCTTGTTTCATGTCCCGTGTAATTCGGATCCGATAATGTGGCTGTAGTTCTCCTCTTAACTTCTCGTACAATCTAGACAAAAAGGCTCTACCGGGTGCAATGACCCGGCATGCGAAATTGAGGCTCCCGACTAGGGACTGCAGAGACCGTACGGTGATTTTTGGGGCAAGGCTGCAGTCCTGAATCTTTGTCCTCAATTCTATCAGTTTTTTCTTGGGCAATCTGGACAATTTCAATTTGGTGTCTAATTCTATCCCTAGGTATGTGAGTACTGGGGTAGGACCTTCGGTTTTTTCGGGTGCTAGGGGTATGCCCAATTCGTCTGCCATTTCCTGGAATCGCCGTATTGCGATTGAACATTCGTCTGAACGGGGTGGAGCTAAAAAGAGGAAGTCATCCAAGTATTTGGTCACTTCTCCGCCCCTCCAACGTTGCTTAAAAATCCATTCCACAAGGGAACTAAATCGTTCGAATGCTGAACAGGAAATGGAACACCCCATAGGCATTGCCCGATCGTAATAGTATTTCCCCTCGAAGTGAAAACCTAAGAGGTGAAAACTATTAGGGTGCACTGGAAGCAATCTGAATGCTGACTTGACGTCGCATTTTGCCAACAGTGCACCCTTTCCCATACCCCTTGCCTTCTCGACCGCCTGGTCGAACGATGCATATTTGATGGTTGTCAATTCCTTTGGTATGGCATCGTTCACTGAGGCACCCCGAGGGTAGGACAAGTGGTGGATCAAACGGAATTCTCCCTGGGTCTTTTTAGGTACTATTCCCAATGGGGATAGGACCAGGCCTTGTATAGGGGGGTGATCGAATGGACCCACTACTCTACCTTCCATTACCTCCTTCCTGATTTTTGTCCGTACTAGTTCCTCTCTCCCTTCTATGGATTTAAGGTTTTTTGCTTGGGCAGGGGGCTTGACTGTACTGGCTGGAATTATGAATCCATGTCTAAAGCCCTGTACGACATATTCCACCTCCGTCCTGTTAGGGTGTGCTTGCAGGGCTGCCTCCAAAACCTCCACCTTAATTGGTGTCGGCCCCCTTTTGAGGGCGGGACCCAGGCATCGCCCCTTGGTTATCTTTACCTGTACCTGCTCCTGGACCGCTGCGGCCACCCCTACCCCGCTGACGGGGCCGGTAACATGTGCTCTCAGGGTGACCCCCTCCACAGCTGGAGCACGCGTGCCGAAACCTACACTGCTGACGGTTGCAACGGCCTACTCTATTGTACTCGTAGCAGGGGCCGGGGCCTCCTTGGCCCCTCCTGCGGTTCTCTGCCCGGTAGGGTTCGTTTGCAGGTGCCACCCCCCCTCGCACCAGTGGGTGTCCACTATCTGATCGAGGTGCCTTTGTTGCATCCACCATGCTTTCGAGCCAAATATCGGGAGCATGGTGGTCCCAGCGCAGGCCTGGGGTGTTTGCTGCCCTGTGACGAAAAGCTTCGTCATAGCGCAACCAAGCACCTGGGGGGCCCGTCCCTTGAGCTCTCCGTACAATATCGGCATATTTGTGGAGCTCGAGGCCCCTCCCCGGGTCAGCTTGCATGACGACCCCCATGTATATGGCATAGGCAGAAGTCCAATTCGCCCAATTCCGGTCCGCTTTAGGGCGGCGAAATCGCTCCTTATCTTTGTCGCCTTCCTGCTCTGAATGATCCACGATGGGATCACTGAACAGGAGTGCGAACAAGTCTACATACTCTCCCTTCCATATCTTTTCTTTTGTTGCCTGCGTTAGGTGACTGCCAAATGGGGCTGCAACCGCTGGAATAACTCCCCCCGGAGGGCGAATGATTAGTGAAGGTGTGGTGCTAGTCTGCGTCAATTTGAATTCTGGGGGAAGGAGGGGGAGGATAGGGGTGGTGGTCGTATTATCGGGCACCACAGGTCCCAAATGTGACCGATCACCCGTCCCCACCCCAGTGGGGTAACGAACGGGATACACCCAGGCCCATTCCCCGTCAATTTGCAGTAGTCGTGGGTTAACTGAATCTACCGTTTGTGTGGGTGTCAGCTGAACCCTTTCCGGCTGACCCATTCCTGGCTCTAGTATCAAGTTAGGGGCTGTTCGCCCACTTTCGGTGTTTGCTGTTCCCCTGTTGTCTCCCAGTTGGGGTAATGTACTTTCCTCCCGCCTGGTGGGCTGTAATGTCCCCCTATGGGTAGGGGTCTCACCTTGCGCCATTCCAGGCTGCGGGAGGGTTCTACCGCGCGGCTCGGCGTTGTCCTCTGCTTCGTGCCTCGCCGAGGGACCTCGCAGCGCTTCTTCGAGAGCGACGATCCTCTGCCACATGGCAAAGTCGGTGCTCGTCCCTTCGTGGGCGGATTCGTTCAATCTCCTCCTGGTTGCTGGGGGTTCATGAATAGTTATTAGTGTAGATGGATCCCGGGCCACTGCCGCTGGTGGGGCTGGAGTAATTCTCACGGGGGGGTCCTGTGTGGAGACCATTCCCCGACCTACACTCTGCAAACAGTACTGGGCCATGCCCGGGACTCCCATTAGATCTCCTTGGGCACCCATGTGCCCAGTCGTGAATGCCAGCCCAGCCGGGCTGGGTGAAAAGTGGATCTGGGGGACCGTTGTGTGGATCCCGGCCTGGTGCCCCCTTTCCTGATCGTGGCTGGGGTCGGACGCCCCCTGGCTGGCCGGCCGCTGAGGTGTGGGGGGCCCTCCTGATCCTGTTCTGCTGGGACCGGGGCTGGCCTGCCCTACTCTGGGCCCTGCCTCTCTCCCCCTTTCATTTTCATGAAATCTTGCCGGTGGGATCACTGGCCTGCTGCCCCTTCTCAGACCCCCTTCAGGTGCGGGGAAGGTGGAATCCACCCCTTCTTGTATGAGGCCCCCTTGGGGAGGGTGACCTTGACCCCCTTCCAGTGGCCCCTGTCCCCCTGATAGGTAGGGGTGAGGGCCTGGCTGCGAAGGCCCAGGCTGCTCCCAGGGGGGTGGACATGTGGCGAGCGGGCCCCGCGCCTGCATCATGGCCTCGCAGGCCGCAAGGCGCTCCATCAGCTGTTCCCGAGTGGGGGCCCCGTCCCCCTCCCCCGTGCTTTCCCCCCGGGGGTTACTGCCCTGTCCTCCTCGTTGAGGCTTCTTTGGGGTCGCTTTCTTCTTTGTGCGGCCCATCTCGTTCTCAAAACCGGTTCTCTCCCAAAGGTTTGCTCTGTTAAGGGCAGCAGCAAGCACTCCTTGCTGCTGCTTTCCGCTCTCCCCCGACGATCTGCCGACCACGCGGCCGAGAACTGCTCCGCCCCTTCTAAAGGGGGCGGGGCTTGTCCTCCGTTTCGGCGCGGCGTGCTTTCCCTCCCGCGCGCAGTCTGCCTAGCAACAGACTCTCCGGCCAGAGCGCTCTAACGCGCTCCGCCGGCAACAACCTCTGTCCCGTCTCATCCCTCTCATGGAGGGGGCGGGACAATAACCCCGTCGCCGACATTGCGGCGGCGAAGAGGACTTCTTGTAGTGTTTAGGGGCACATCGTGACTTCTGCACATCCACAACCTCAAGGCTGTATCCGTGATTTCGGATGATTCCCACCACAAATCACCACCACCACTAGCCAGATATAGAAGGGCCATCCCAGACCCTAAAGCTTTGAACTTTGCAGCACGCCAGCCATACTCTGAGCATCTCACCTAGTTTCAGGCCTTTTCGGGGTATCCATCTTATGCAATTGGTATGCTGGCCCTAAGTGTTATGTGGTTATTTCAGAATTCATTTATTGACTTCTTTGACTCTATGGGGTTTGATTATCATTTTCATAGGTTTCATATAACCTTTCCGAGCACATTGTGGCCTAATACGTACCTCATGCACAACTAATATTGCTAAAATGATTTAGATTGCTTCAAGTCTAACAGTGGCATGACCGGACTATCGCTTATGGGCATTTTCAAAAAGGTTATGTAGGATGACTCAGCACCAGAATACAAATGGTTGAGGACAAACCTTAGAGATACAGTGTCTCGTCTATTTATTTTAATCGAAAGAAAGAGGCTTTGAAATGCCAGATAAAATTCAGTCAAAGTGAAGTGCTGTTTCAAATAATACGAATTTAAACAAAGATCTATTTAAATACATATTGCTACAATCTTGAAACTCTTTAAAAACTGGTAGTTTGGCACTCACATTATTTACTTTTATCATATTATAGGTACAGGTATAGCGATTTCACAGTTCAAAATGCTTTACAATCTTTATCTAGACAACCCTGCGAGGTAGGTCATTATTAGTCCCATTTTTATTTTATTTTTTAAACAGATGGGGAAATCAGTCTAACAGACTGTGACTTGCCCAGGGTGTGTTGGCTTGCTAAAAGTGCCAATCAGGGTAGATCCTAGGTACGGTGTCTTTTCTCCAACTCCAGAAAAACCAAGCCAAGCTGAAGAGAAATTTAAAAATCTTTACTAAAAGGTTAAAATGAATCATTATAATTGAGTAAATGAATACAACAGAATAGTGTGAAATCACTACAAGTAAGAATAAAAATATACGAACATGTAAAATATAAATGAAAAAGAAAAAATGGTTACAAAAGGAAGGAACAGCTTGCAAGACTTTAAAGCTGTTCTGAACTTAGCTGGCCAGGCAGATAAACAATAGCTTAGCTCAAACCTAAGTTTGATAAAGCAGGAAAAAGTCTTCTGCAGAAGGAATCCCCAAATTTAGACAGAAACCAACTACAATTATCCCATCTGCCATATATATGCCATCCATCACCATCCTAGTCTAATTGTGACCTGGTGGTTACAGTTATTCGATCCCTTTGGCTGATGGATTCTCACTTAGGACTCTCTCTTTTCCCCTTTACATTAGGATGGGGTTTTATTTTCTAATTGGCACTGAGCTCAAATCCCTTATCTACAGCCATAAATTAATTTAAATTTAAAATTTAAAAACGGGAGACTATGCTAAAATGTTAAAATGAGGCAACTAGTTAGAATGAAACTAGAAGGAGCAGTGGCAAGGATTAAATGTCTGCAAGAGGCATGGATACTATTTAAAAACAACATCTTAGAAGCCCAGATTAATTGTATTTCTCAGCTTTAAAAAGGTAGCAAGGGGACCAACCATTTGCCAGTGTGGCTAAATGGTGAGGTGAAGGAAGCTATTTGGAAAGCTAAAGAGGCAAAAATTAATAATAAAAACTTTTAAAAACACAACAGAAGCAATAGATCTGCTAGGGAGTCAGTTGGGCCATTAGATGACTAGGGAGTAAAAAGGGTGCTCAGGGAGGATATCGCAATTGCAAAGAAGTTGAATGAATTCTTTGCTTTGGTCTTCATGGCAGAGGATATTGGGGAGATACCCACACCGGAACTACTCTTTGTAGGTGATGAATCAGAAGAACGGTCACAGGATTGGCCAAGTTTCTGGAGGATAGGTCCATTAGCAGATAATAGCCAGGTAGGTTTGGGGAATGTAACCTCTTATTGTCAGGTAGGGATGTGCGAACAGAACAGAGTTCGAATGTTCGGCTGTTCAGCCTGAAAACTTATTTTGGGTTCGTGGGTTCAGTCCTGCGGAGTTCGGACCCCCCACCCCTCACGTTCGGCTGCCTGAAGGCTTGGGCAATCCAAGAGTGCCCCGTGAGGGCATGGCAGGCCATCAGAGACACAGCAGCAGCAGAGAGTGGGAAGGCTTGGGGCTTGGCACCCCAGTTTGCCCGGGCAGGCAGGCTCGGTGCTTGGCCCCTGGGGGATGCCCGTGGTGCCATGGCTGGCCGTATGAGACCCAGCGGCAGCAGCAGCAGCAGAGGCCAGGAAGGCTTGGGGCTTGGTGGCTGGCCTGGCACCCCTACTTAGCCGGGCATTGGAGGCTGTGAGGCATCAGCAGAGCAGCAGAAGACGTTGGATTGCCTGGTAGCAGAACCCATGGCACAGCAGAGGCAGCAGCAGTGGAAGCAGCAGTAGACATTGGATTGCCCGATAGCAGAACCCATGGCATGGCAGAGGCAGCAGCAGTAGCAGACATTGAATTACTGGGGCACATACTCCATGTCACAGCAGAGGCAGCAGAAGTGGACATTGGATTGTCGGGGCACAGAACCCATGGAACAGCAGACGCAGCAGAAGTGGACATTTGATTGCTGAGGCACAGAACCCATGGCACAGCAGAGGCAGCAGCAGCAACAGCAGACAGGCAGCATGGCATGAGCAGCAGAAGGCAGGCTGAGGCAGGGTTCGAGGTTGGCAACCAGGGCGGGCAGACAGGCAGCATGGCATGAGAGTCAGTAGGGAAGGCAGGCTGGGACCTTGGCAGGGCACTCAGATAGGCTGGTGAAGACTCTGCAGTGAGAGAGAGCCAGTCAGATAGGCAGGCTGAGATTGTCTGACCAGAGGTTGGCTGGCAGGCTTACAGCTTCCCAATGCCACCCTACATCATGAGGTCAGTTAGAGACCGGCTGAGGCCATCGTGTGTGTGTGTGTGTGTGTGTGTGTGTGTAAGAGAGAGAGAGAGAGAGAGAGAGAGAGAGAGAGAGAGAGAGGCAGGGCGGGCACCGGGCATTGGGAGGAAAGGACACCACCTCAGCAACAGCAGCCCAGATTGAGGAGGAGCCCTATCCCAAGACTGCCCCTGGCCTGGGATGGCATGTGCCACTGCACCATCAATCCATGTCCAGGGGCAGCTTGGTGAATCCCAGCAGTGGAAGGTTGACCTTGATGAAAAGCAACTGCTCCACCAACTTGGCCCCAGTCTCAGGCAGTGCGGCGAACAAAGTCCCCCCACCATAGAGAACATCCGCTCGCTGGGGATACTCATTGGTGGGCAGGACAGCAGACCCTTGGCCACTTTGGACAGGGCCGGCCACACGTTAGTCTTGCCGGCCCAGTAGGTCAAGGGATTGCTGCTGGGATCGATGCATGGCTTCTCCTCCAGGTAACTCTCCACTGCTGCTGAGGCGCTGTCGTACGCCCTCGCGTAGCTCTGCTAGGGAACCACCTCCACCACTGCCCTTAGCCTCAGCCACGCTGCCTAACCTGCTGTGCATGGGGCCATGCTCGCCAGAGTTGCCTGCACATACAAGCTGCTGCTGATGGCAATAGGGGTGCTGCTGCTGCTCATCCTGCTGCTGATACTGCTAGGGCTGGGGGCAGGGATAGACACCATCGGCTGAAAGGGGTGACTACTCCTACTCCCACAATCCCCAAGGGCATCCTGCTGCTGCTGCCACGCACTCTCCAGAGCCCTCTCTGCCTGCTGAACCCTCTCCACCAGCTCACCCTTCCAGCTGTGTCTGGCTGCCATTGATCCTGGGGTCCAGCATGAATGCAAAGACATATTCCTCCCACTGCAGGAGCTCATTGAACCACATCTTCAGCCTTGCCTTCAGCTGCCGCAACAGGGCAACCACCTCATCCGCCAGTTTCTTGCCCTGAGGGCTACAATCCCATCCCTGGAGAATTTCCTCCAGCCTCCTGAGGAGACTCTGGACCAGAGGGGTCACCTGGATGATGGTGGCCGTGGAGGAGCTGATGGTCTCCGTCACGGTCAGGATTCGGAACAGTCTCAGCATGAAGATGGTGTGAGACAGGATCTCCCATTCTGCCCCATTGTACCCTGGAGGTGTGCCACTGTCCTTCACCAGTTGAACCTGATGCAGGGTGGCTTTCTGCTTGAGAAGCCGCTTGAGCATCAGGAACATTCAATTCCACCTGGTGGACACATTCTGCACTAGCTGGTGCACTGGGGAGCCTTGCTGTGCCTGCTTCGCCCAGAGGAGGTCGCTGCCCTTCATGCTCTGGTTAAAGAAACCAGCCAGTTTCCTCCCCTGCTCTATCAGGTTGCTAAGGGTGCTGGCCTCAATCCCCTTCTCCCCCAAGCCCAGAGCATCCCTGACCACCAGGTGAAGGCTGTGTGCAGTGCAAAGAATGTTGGTGAAGCCCCCCTCACGGACTGCCCTCAATATGTTGTCCGCGTTGTCCGTCACTACACACCCCTTGGTGAAGGGCGCACCTGAAATGATCCACTCCCTCCCCATGGTGGTCAGGGATGCCTCAATGTCCTGAGATATGTGTGGGCTGTCCATTACTTCCACCTGAAGGAGGGCCCACCTATACCCTGCTTCGGGACCCCTCCTGCCACTCCCAAATGCTGCCTCCGGGTCCTGCCACCAGTGTGCCGTCACTGCCAGGTAGGCATGCTGCGCATTACTGCTCAACCACAGGTCAGTGGTGAAGTGGACGGTGACACCCCCAGTCCCTGCCAGCTGCTCCCTCACCTGCTCCTTTAAAGCCCGGTACAAGGCTGCCACCACCTGCCGACTCAGGGTGGTGCGTGAGGGCAGCTTAAACTGGGGGGGGTGGGGTCAGGAAGCCAATCAGGCACCTAAACCCCATGTCCCTGACCAGGGTTGCCCATATAGCACTATCATTTCCCCCAACATGCACGTTACTTTCAGTTGAAAGCCACACCGCCCTCCACGTCCTGCAGCTGCCGATGGACTTGGCAGCTTCCCCCATCAGAGCTCCTCCATGGTGCACTGATGCTGATGCTGCGGCTGTTCCCCCCTAGCAGCAATACCACTCCTGCTGCTAGAGATAGCTGCTCGAGGACACTTGCCCGCTGATGGAGGCGGATGACTGGCTGTTGCAATCGGGAACCTGCTGGCGTCCACTGCCCCTGCCTGCCCACTTAGCAGCACAGCACTGTGGCATCCCATAAGGTGCCTCGCCATGGCAGTTGTGCCAAGGTTGGTGAGCACCTGCCCATGCTTCACCACCTTCTGGCACAAACTTCACTGCACCTCCCTCAGATCATCTGCCCACACCAACTTAAAAGGTACCCTTACAGAGAATTTTTTGCCCCCTCCTGCCTTCTGGCCCGCACCAGGTGATGCAACAGTGACAGCACTGATGGGAGGGGCAGAACATGGTGGTGACACAGCTCTTGGCAGGACAGCCATCACCTCAGCAACAGACATCTCCTCCACAGGACTAGAATCTGCCTCACTGTCCCCAATCTGAGATATGTCCCTTGAAGGGGACTACTGGACTCTGAGGCTGATCGACTGCCCATGCTGCTGCCAATCTCCCTGTGCCCCCTATAGCTACTGCTTCTGCTGCTGCTGCTACTTCTCTCCCTGCTGTCATTGCCTGAGAATCGGGTCCTGCCTCTAGCAGCCGGGGTGGGATCCACCAGCCCTGGACTGTTGGGGGTCACATCAATAATGAGCGACAATGGTGGCCTATGATCAACATCCAACCCAGAAGCACCTGCACCTTCTCCTGCAGCAGCAGCAGCAGCAGAGACAACCGCAGCCTCCTGGACTGCAGGCCTTCCAGTGTTCTGCATGGCAGTGAAGGACACTGGCAGGAGGCGATGCTGAACCACACCCCTAGTGCCACTGCTGGGAGCCTCTGAAGCCTG
>QEPC01006449.1:143885-155602 GCA_003113815.1 Sphenodon punctatus | reverse complement strand
ATTTAGTTTTAGTGTTTGTAGGAGTAGGCCTGTGTACTTATTAGATAATCCATTTAGTTCATAGCATTTAGAATAGTTAATAGCAGTTAGATTTAATGTAGATAGATAGATAGATATTAGATAAAATATTTAAATTTTAAAAACCCATATAAAAACAAAAAAAATAAAAAATCAAAAAAGCATATAAAACCAAATAAAAAACCAAAAAACCATATAAACTGCCCCCCGCCCCAAACCCAATATAAAAACATTTCCCAAAAGGCCGAACCCAAACCGAACGGCCGAGCCCGAACCCGGTGAACGAACCAAATGGCCGAACGGAACGCAGCTGAACCGAATGGCTGAACCCGAACCGCGATGTGTTCGCCTATCCCTACATTGGATGCAGAGCTTTGAAGTGGGAGAACCACAGAACCACACACACATGCACCCAGAGAAGGGGCAAGGCGAAGTCATGAGGCAGTGGTGTGGGGTCACAGGGGTGAGGTCCCAGGTGTGGAGGGAAGGGAACCAGGGGTTCTCACACTCCACAGGGGAAGGGGAAGGGGAGACACCCCGGAGGGGGAGAGGGGGTAGCCAAGCAACACAATCAATACTCAACACTCAATACAAGGAATAGAGCAACAGGGTTCCACAAGATGCACACCCTCCAAGTCTACAAACTCCCATTCACTGGTGCAGGGTAGGAGTTACATGAGGTTGGTAGGGCTAGGGAAGGGACAAACATGGAGACACGGAGGGCAGGGAACAGATTGGGGAACAACAAGTACCACACCTGGAACACGGAGATTGGAGGAACAAGGACAAGGGCTGAATGCAAGGAGGGGGAGGAGCAAGAGGAACACCAAGACAATCGAGCAATGCAAGCAACAAACCACACTTAGCTTTTGGGAACCAGCTTCTCAGTCTCTGATTACTGGTGTCATCTGTCTGGTGGTGCCAATATTTATAGGCCTGACGTGCCTGGAGGCACATGGAGCGGCGTACCGGAAGTTGGGGTGCCCCGACATCCCAAGAGGTGGAGGGGTGGGGTTCCACCGCCGCGCCACTGTCAGGGGTTGCCTGGGCAACCGGATGCAACGGCAGAGCTGCAGGCAGTGCCGGTTCTGTTGCAGGCAGAGGGAGCATTGCGGCTGGTGCAGGCGGGTGGGAAACGGCCTGCCGTGGCCTCCAGGAGCCCCGCCGCTGCTTCTGAGGACGCCCCCTCCAGCGGGGACTGACACAGTCCTAAATTTATATCTGAATTCTGTAGTCCATACTTCCTTGTAAAACAATTCTGCCCAATTCTCAATTTTCTTACTTTTCTCCTCTGGAGCTTTTCTAAAATTATCAGCATGAATAATACTGTGAAACCGGTGTGTGTGTATAGCAGTCGGAATACAAAGTAACTACAGTGCATTTCTGAGGCACTAATGCTGAGTAGGAAGTTGCTTTTAAGAAAAATCTGAGGCAATTTCCTTCTATTTCCAGTTAACAGCTTTTGCATATTAAACTGCTAGCCAGAAATACATTACCTATTTTGCATTTATGAACAGAAAGGTAGTTCAATAGCATATTAAATATCTAAAAGGAGGTCTTCACTTGGGATTTCTTTTATCGCCTCTAAGCTGTCTTGCTAAGATACACACACACACACACACACACACACACACACACACACACATGTACAAAAGGACCCAATTCCAACGCTCAAGCACTGAAAAAGTGAGCCCTGTGGAAGGGAGCAGAAATGAAGACATGCAGTCTAGGGAGGTTAAGAAATGAGACGTTAGCCCACATTAGCCCAACCAGATGTGTGTCCACCTGCCCTGCCCACTGGAGTCATTCTGGACAATACATTGAAATCTTCAGCTCAGTGTGCGGCAGTGGTCAAGAAAGCAAATAGAATGTTAGGAATCATTTCTGGAAAGGGATATAGAATAAACTGAAAATATGATGATGCCTCTATAGATCTATGGCAGGACTGCACTTGGAGTATTGTGTGCACGTCTGGTCACCCCATCTCAAAAAAGACATAGTAGAAGAGTCATAGAGAAGAGCAACAAAAATGATAAGGGTATGGAGCGGCTCCGGTATGAGGAGAGGCTTGATAGGTTGGGGCTTTTCAGCTTCAAGAAGAGATGACAGAGGGGATCTAAGTTAATAAAATCATGACTGGTGTGGAACACGTAAATGGGGAGAGGTTATTTACCCTCTCTGTTCTGCCGGGCCTTTGGTGAGGGATACGGGTGATGAGGAGAGTGGGTTCTTTTTCTCTTTGCCAGGTTTTAATGTTTTTATGTTGTTTTATATTGAATTTGATATTACTTGTTATTTTTATTGTTGTAAGTCACCCCGAGTTGCGGAAGCAGGAGGAGGAGGAGGCATAAAAATGCAATAAACTAAACTAATGGTACTAATGACGTAACGTATCTAGTTTCCCTCCTGACCCACCTCCGGATCCACCCAGCATTTCATGTCTCCTTGCTTAAACCCGCATGTCCTCCAATGTTCCCCTCCATGGATCTTCCTCCTCCCCCTCCCCTCTTGCTCCATAGGGGCCCGGAATACAAGGTTCGGACAATCCTGGACTCACGTATTCAGGGCAACAAACTATTATACTTTGTGGACTGGAAGGGGTATGGGGTGGCCGAGCACTCTTGGGAGCCAGCAATTAACGTTCATGCTCCCTGCCTCATTCTATCCTTCCACAAGTGTCACCCCTCCAAGCCTGGCCTCCACACCCAGGTTGGGGGGGCAGGGTCTTGGACGGGGGGATTCTGTCACGCCGCATGCCCTGAGGCCGGTGCGGCCTGACCCCTACCCCATCCTCACCTCTGGGGGCGGGAGCCGGGGGGGAGGCCTTTCCAAACGCCTCATGCACCACGAGGGAGGCAAGTGCATGGAGAATGCCGGGCTTGCCTGGACCCGGTTCCCAGAGGGCCCCGCCCCGGCACAGCATGCACATAGCGGAAAGCCACGCAGCGCAGGCGTTCAGGCTTGCAACAATACATAGGCCCAGGTGCAGCAGAGGGATAAAACAGTTGGTGGGGTGGCAGCTCCCCGCCGGTAATCCTTGTGAGAAACTGGCTCCTTGATCTTGCCTTGCCTCTTTGTTTCTGACCCGGTTGCTCTGGGTACTCTTGTGAACGCTTTCCTTGTGCACCCCCCCTTGCATCCTTGGTTCCCGAATGAGTGGTGTGAGAAAGAACGCGTGAGTCCGGTGAGTGTGCCCTTCCCCCCCCCCCATCCTTTCCTCGTCAACAGAGAGTGTGTGCCTTGGTATCTAAGTGTCCTTTTGCTTCCCCTCCCTGCTGCACGTATCCTTCCCCTCCATCCCTCTGGGGGTCTCTCTCTCTGTTGAGTGTGAATCCAGGCCAGTCCTCTTCCTGGAACCCCTCTCTCCCCCCTGCACCCCTTGGTTCCTTGCCCCATTCTTCCCTCCCACGTTGTCCCACCCCATGTCTCCACGTGGCCCTGGGCCCCTGAGTGTGGAAGCCCCATGTGTATGACCTCCCCCTGATACTCCTTGTATTTGGCCTACTGCTTCTCTCCTCCCCTGTGATGACTCGGGTTGCCCCTTATTTAAAGGGGAAAGCCCACATGAGAACCTGAGAGGGTTACTGGTTCTTGTGGAGACAAGGGCCCTTGAAGAGTTAGCATGGCCTCCCCCTACCTTTCCTCCCTATTCCTACCCCTACCCCATGACAATGGAGGGAATGGAGGACCCAGAGACCACATTTATAGAAAAGGCAGAGGAGAACAGTAAGCTAATGTACCTGAAGGGAGGGGAGCTGCTTTTGCACAGCTGCATGATAAAAGCTTCTGCTTTTTATCTAATTATCAGGGTTCCTAATTGTCTCTTTGCAACAGAAAACCAGAGAAAAATGGGTGATTTTGCCTTTTCCCTGAGAAATTCGCAGAAAATGGCAACAACTTACAGGTTTGGGAGGAGTACACAGTGAGCGCAGGGCAGCAAGAATGCAGAGTGGGTGTCACGGGGTTGGGGTCCACTATCCCACTTTTCTGGGTTAGGTGACTCAGTATCCCTCATTTGCAGCCCGTTTTAATCAGTTCTCTGTCTAGCTGATTCAGTCCTGCAAGGGGGCAACACTCTTGTCACCCAAGTTCCAGAGGCTTCCCGTTCTCAGACCCTTTCTCTCTGGGTTCGCAAGTGCTTGAGGGCACAAGATACTCAGACTGTGTTCCCCAATGTGAGACAATAGAAAGCACTTCTTAGTAAAGAAGAAATTTTATTGATTACATAAACAAAGATAGTTTCAATGCAGAGTGGCAAATAAAATTTTATTTTATTTATTTATTTATTTATTGGCATTTCTGACACCCTCTCATGCCCACGGCATCTCGGGGCGGCTAACAATACAATAAAACAATAAATTACATTAAAAACCGACATCAATTTTAAAATAATTTTAAAACCCCAACCCTAACCCTACCCTCCAATTCGCCCAAATTCCCCACTCCACCAATCTCCCCCATTTACCCCTCCGTCTCCCCCTCCCCTCCAAAGGTCTGGGCGAACAGCCACGTCTTGCATGCCCGCCGAAAGGTGAGCAGACCCGGGGCCAGGCGGGCTTCCTTCGGAAGGTAAAACAAAGGTAAAAACAAAGGTAAATAGTGCAATCCTACTCTGTACTGACTAAGTCCCAAGTTAAGATCTTACCCTACAGAAAGTCCACGAACTTGAGACCATTTCTCAGCCAGATGTAGTAAGGCTGGTCTTTTTGTCCTTAAGCTGATTAGCCAGCAAAGTCTCTTCTCCCAACTGAGCTAGAGGGAAAAAGATCTCCTCTTCTTAAATATCTTTCCAGCTTTCTTTGTTTGACTTTCCCACCTGGAGGACTCTGTGCTTCTAGTCATGTATGCAGGAAGAGATCCATTTGCAACTCAATGTTCTCTGTCTGGTTTCTGCAGAGGTGTTGTTAGGCTTTTCTGAATACACATTCGGCATGGCTTTGTCTCTCTCCATTGCATGAAGTGAATTTGCAGTTCTCAGCTTTTACATTACATACATGTTTAACCTTTACTTTTACATATTTGTTAGACCTGTTGTTAACAGGAGACCCCCTCCCATTTGTGACCTCTCAAGTCAATGTACCCCAATAAGGAGACCCCCTTCCACTCATGACCTCTCAAGTCAATGTACCCCAATAATCACCATTCCTCTACTACAGGGCGGAATTCACTTCATTACTTAAACCAGGGTCTCCACATGTTAAAAAGGATCAGGCGGAGGACAGTATGCACTACAGGCAGTTTATGTACCTTCCCCAAATAGAAAGAGAGAGAGAGAGACAGGTGTCTAATAACAAGAAGTTTATTGCTACACATAAACAAAGAAGTACAGCCCCGGTCTGCCTGGTGGGATTTCTAAAGGGGAAAATTACCAGCGGCGGCTGGGAAAATTAAAGTAAGGTAGGTGAAGGGGGGATCCGAAAAAGGCTCAGCAAAGGGGGACTATGAGAGAGAGTGAGAGAGAGGCTTCCACACCTGGCTGGAGAAGCTGGACCTGAGATTACCTTTCCTAGCCTGTTGACAGGGGACAGGCGACCCATGAATCCAGCAGCGTTTGGGGAATGGAAGGAGGAAGGGCAGACCAAGGTCTGGGAGAACCCTTAACTTAGACCAGTACAGACTAGCTGAACGTATCTAGGTCCAAAGATTTATCAGAGGTTGAGGGGAAAACTAGGGGCAATTATAGGGTACTGGACAAAGGATTTGGGGAGGCTACGATGGGTTGTTTGGGGTACACAATGAGCTAGCGAGGAGAGAAACCAAACTTTTACTTCCATCATAAAAAGGGCCATACAAGATGCATACGATATCTTAGTCACAGGGGGAAAGAGTAAACCACAGTGATTGTAAGGTAATTAAGGATGAGACGAGGGGCCTAACGATTGGCTCCCTGGGACACAAAAGGCGCAAGGGGACACCTGGATTTCTTCATTCTTGAGGGCTGGGGGTTGCTGCTCCCAGTTCCAGTCATCAGTGCTCTACTGAATAGGAAGAATGCCTCTTAATGACCCCATACTTTACTCTAGGCATTTTTCTTTTTCCTCTCTTCCCCTAGGTTCAGGCTATTATTTCACATGAGCGACCTACTTTCTGCTGGGTTCCATGTGGCTGGGCCCAATCCTTTTTTACAAGCTCCTCTTTGCTATGTGGGCTATCCTTTCAAGCTCCCCTTTCCCACGTTTTCTGGCCCTTGGTCACCAGTGAGGCCTGCCCCTTTAAGCCCTCCTGGTCCAAGTTTACTTGTCCTTGATTATACAGGGAGGGGGGTTTGTACCCATTTTAGGGAAGACTGAGGCCATCATCAACAATTCCCCCCATTGTGGGCTTTTTAATCCATTAAAATGGCCCATACATAATTATAGGGAGCACTATAGGAGGTGCCACATCTGAACCATGGCTGCCCAGTCCAATACTTTCGTTCACCACATGTAAAACACCAGCCCGCTTCTGGAAGACTATGACCAATGCGGTCAGATGGCGCCTGCTTTTAAGTTACCGGTAGACTAGAACCTCAATTCAACAAGAGTTCCCCTATTCTTGTGGCAAGGTATAGGATCCATGGGAGGTGGGGGTGGAGCATACTGAATGCTTCTGTGGAAGCCCCTATACAACTAAGGGGACTAAACAAAAAGAGACAGGAGGAAAAAGAAACTTAAACTTACACAGTTCAGACCGGGGTATATAAACCTATACAATAAAATCATTATCAATGAGATTACACAATAAATTCAATAACGAATCTATATGTGGGGCAAATATCTAGGGGAGAAATCAATATGCATTAAAATCATAAACTCAATTTTCAATAATACTACACACTACATTAAATTATTAACACATGAGGGCCCAATATCTATAGGAAAACCTAATATATATATGAGGGGAGGATACTTAGGGGGAGGGGAATCAATAAATCAATACTTACAAACATTACAATATACACAATTAAAAGGTAAATTCTTCAATAGAATCAATTATTATTATTATTATTATTAATAACAAACATTTATATAGCGCCAGCAGTGTAGCTGGCACTTTACAAAGTAATAAAATAGACACGGTCCCTGCCCCTAGGGCTTACAATCTGAGAGACAGGAGCTGGGGGAGAAACTTAGGAAGGGGAACAGAGGGAGAGACAAGGGGTCTGACATTCATGAAGATGCGAGGTCTCAAGTGCACGTACTTTGCTTGGTTACGATGAGAATGACAGCAGGCAGGTCCATGTTGCAAGGATAAGGGTAAACTGATCATAGGTATAGGAATAGTGGCTCAGCAGGATAAAGAGTCAGACAGAGCAGAGCGAAAGAGGTGAGTTTTAAGGAGAGATTTGAAGGTATGAAGGGAGGGGGCAAGGCGGATGTGGACAGGGAGGGAGTTCCAGGCATGGGGGGCAGCAAGTGAGAAGGGACGAAGGCGCTTAGGGGAGCAGGGAAGGCGTGGAAGGGTGAGAGAAGGGACAGAGGAGGAGCGAAGTGCACGGGCTGGAGTATGGAGGGCGATAAGTGCAGAGAGGTAGGGGGGAGCAAGGTTGTGAAGAGCTTTATAGGTGAAGACTAGGAGCTTGTGCAGGATTCGTTCAGGAAGGGGAAGCCAGTGAAGCGAAGAGAGGAGGGGCTGCACATGGTCGAAGCGACTGGCGAGGTAGATGACCCTGGCAGCAGAGTTTTGGACAGAGATGAGGGGAGAAAGGTGAGACCGGGGAAGGCCAGTGAGAAGGAGGTTACAGTAATCGAGGCGAGAGATGACCAGAGCATGAACAAGAGTTTTGGCAGACGAGACAGAGAGAAAAGGGCGAATCTTAGCAATGTTATGGAGGGAGAAGCGACAGGATTTAGCAACAGAGTCAATGTAGGGTTTAAAAGAAAGGGCTGAGTCAAAGATGAAGCCTAGGCTACGGGCTTGGGGGACAGGCAGGATGGTGACTCCATCAATAGTTATTGACAGTGAGGAAGGAGAGGAAGGATGAGGGGGGAAGATAAGGAGTTCAGTTTTAGCCATGTTGAGTTTGAGTTGACGTTGAGACATCCAGGTAGAGATGTCAGAGAGACAGTTGATGAGACGAGCTTGAACAGAGGGAGAGAGAGAGGGAGTAGAGAGATAGAGTTGAGTGTCATCAGCATAGAGGTGGTATTGGAAGCCATGGGAGGCAATGAGTTTGCCTAAGGATGAGGTATAGATCGAGAAGAGGAGAGGGCCAAGAACAGAGCCTTGAGGAACACCAACTGAGAGGGGGAAGGAGGAGGAGGCGGAGTTGGAGAGAGACACATTAAAGGAGCGGTCAGAGAGGTAGGAGGAGAACCAGTTATGGACAGAGCCACAAAAGCCAAGGGAGTGAAGGGAATCCAGCAAGAGTGAGTGGTCAACAGTATCGAAGGCAGCAGAGAGATCAAGGAGGACAAGAATGGAATAGAGACGTTTAGATTTAGCCACCAGAAGATCGTTGGTGATCTTAGCGAGAGCAGTTTCAGTAGAATGAAGGGGGCGGAAGCCAGATTGGAGGGGGTCAAGGGAGGAGTTGGAGGATAGGAAGTCAAGGCAGCGGGAGTAGACAACACGTTCAAGCAGCTTGGAAGCAAAAGGAAGGAGTGAGACAGGACGATAGCTATAAGGGTCAGAGGGGTCAAGAGTGGACTTTTTGAGAATAGGAGAGACTGTGGCATGTTTGAAGGCAGAAGGGAAAGAGCCAGTAGAGAGGGGAGGTTGATGATGTGCAGGAAGGAAGGGGCGACAGTGGGAGTAATGGGGGTGAGGAGGCGGAATCTATTGATTCAATAGAATCAATATACATATATAAATATAGGTCCACCTGGGAGCTGCCTGTTACATGTACATTCTGGCAAGATTCACCTGGGCTTCCTTACTGCCACAGATGGAACTAGTTTTAATTACATTCCTAGGGAGATCCTACAGGGGGATGGATCTCTTCTTTATTTTAGGTCCCTTGTTCAGAATTTTAATTCACCACCCTCCAAAACCCTGTGGCCATAAAAACCGAATTACCAATCTGTACCTGTAACAAGGAGCTCCATTCAATGGAACAATTCCATTCAGGTGTATCATATTAGGCATAATAGTCCATAAGCTTCAGCTGCTGAAAGGAGCTGAGGCAACTTTAAGAGAGAAAAGTTTCTTTGACTGGAAGCTGGAACAACTGCTGTGACCCGGAGCGCTGGAGAGAAATGCAAAGTTCTTCTGCTCTTGGGCCAATGTTTATTGCTATGTGAAAAGTTCCGGGTGGCGGGGAGCCTTCAAAAAGGCTCTAGTTCCCAAAATCTGGTGGCCATGCTGGAAGGCTTGCTTCAGGTTTTGAGGTGGAAAGTTCTTTTGGAGCTTCAAGGGGGCCGCTCATGCTGCGTGCCGCTGGCTGTCCTGGCTGGGAAGCTGCACGCCAAAAGTGGGGGCTCGGGACTGGCTCCGGTAAACATCCGAGGCCACAGGCTCCGTTCCTGGCATCGAACTCTGGATTGGCTCCCTCTTGTTTCCTCGTGGGGTTTACAGATCTCCTTCCCAGCTTTGCTCCTGGGACAGGCTTTACTCCTCACCACCACCGCTTGCATCTGGATATGCCCATTGCTGCCATGCGGACCCGGGATACCAGTGATTCTCTGATGAGGAGGGTCCTTACTGAGCAGGGGTGGAGGAGTCACCTGGATCGGGGGACGTCTTATCCAGAAGTTCTACGTGCTTGCCAGCCCACTCCTTGAGCTGGGAGCTATGGAATTATTTTTCTCAATCAGATGTTTCTGTACTTATTCTGGGAAAGGAGGGAAGTTAGGAGGAGTGGGGGCCATATGATATGACATTGTGGTAGGGATGGGCGAACAGAACATCGTTCGGATGTTTGGTTCGAAACCCGAGTTTGGGTTCAGCTGATCGGTTTGGTGGAGTTCGGTTCGGCTGAACCCGGCCGAACATTCAAAAAAGTGCTATTGGTACCGAAACCGATTTTTTTCCCCAGTATCGGTATTTTTGGCCCTAAAACCACCTCTGGCATCCACCTCTGGTGCCAGGAAGTCTGCTCCTCAGCTGCCTCCCCTTCCAGTCACATTTTCCCCACCCAAAGTCACATTTTTCCCACCCCCTAATTCATCTGAACTCATCCGAACTTTTCCGAACTGTTCAGAAGTTCGAGCATCCGAACAGGCCAAGTTCAGGCCAAACGCTGAACTTCAAAACTGCATTCACACATCCCTACATTGTGGGGGGCTGGAAAGGAAGTGGCAGGTGCACCAAACAGGGTGCAAGTCCTCTGGCCATACACTTGGACGTGAGGGTGGGGGAGTACATAGGAGGGGCTGTGGGGAGAATGGTGACATGGTATAGTGATAAATCGCTTAGGAGCTTTGACTGGAAGCATTTGCACTTCAGGGTGGGGGAAAGGGGGCTAGGAGCCAAAGAACACCTGTGCCTCTGCACTTCCTATTGCCATTCCCAGAGCCAGCCAGCCTGTGAGTAGCAATAAGAAAAAGCATGCCTGAAGCCAGATAGTCTGGGAATGGCAGTAGGGAATGGCACAGGGAACAGAAATGGTATGAAATAACATGGGCTGGAGGGTGGGGGCCCTAGGAGGGAAAATATGCCATCCTGGAGGTGGGGGCTGGACAGGCTAGAAATAACCTTTTGCTATGCAGCGAATGCAGTTTATTGAGCAAATCACATATTTTGAGTGCCTACAGTGAAAAATTCAAAGTGGAAAGCAATCTGTTCAAGCAATCAGTTTTTACATGTTGTGATCCCAGTTTCTCCCATCCACAGCTTGCAGCACAGTTCACATCTCAGTGGCAGGTAGCAGCATAGCTTTTATAGGGGTCTGGCTAGGGGGTTGGAAATCCATTCTGATTCACATATATCCCCCACTGAAACATGCACCTCATATTGGGCACAGAAACTATGTCCTATATAAGCATATCTGGGTTCACATTCCCTTTAACCACAGTCACTTGTTTCCCTCCAGAGAATCTGCTCCACCATCTGAATGAGACACTCCTGGTGGTGCCGTGTGTATCCTCAAGCTGTCATTAGGGCAGCGATGAAGAAAAACAGCAGGGAAGATCTAGTCTCTATTAGTGACTAGGAGTGGGAATTCCAGTTCTCCCAAGAACCGATATTGCCGGTATTTGGGTGTATTCGATAAATCCGATATTACCTGAACCAGCATACCAGATCTTTAACATTGGGTGCTTACCATTTTTTTTACATTGCGGCCATTGAGATAAACGGCCACAATGTAAAAAACCCAGTAAAACGTCCAATGTTAAAGATCCGGTATGCTGATACCGGTAAATCCGGTACCGGGGTGATCTGATACCGGTAAATCTAGTATCCGGTATTCTCCCCAGTGTCCCACCCCTATAAATAGTGACAGATTCCATTGGCTATGGTCACATTTGTTTACACCCAAAGATAGGGGATGGACATGTAGCAAAGATCCATGACATGGACTCTCCCTTTTCTTCCCTCATCCTGAGCACACTCTGCATGCACCTCTGTCCCAACTAGAGGTGGGACCCCAGGGCAATTACCGGCTACCGGATTTACTGGATTCCGGTTTCCAAAAAACTGGATTCCCGGATTAAATCCGGTATACCGGTACCGGATTTATTCCATTGATTTCAATGGGGCACTGTCCCCATTGAAATCAATGGAATAAAAAAATTCCTCCCCCCTCCCCCTCCCAGGCTGTGTGGGTGGAAGGGGGGACA
>QEPC01006449.1:132745-143442 GCA_003113815.1 Sphenodon punctatus | reverse complement strand
GTTAACCCCCCCCCCCAGGGATCAGGTCTAATACTTACCGACTGCTGCTGGGATGGCCACTGGTGCTGGGGGGCTCTGGGTTGGCGGCGGAGAGTCACTTAGGGGAATTTTTTTTAAAAAAAATCCAGGCTGGGTAGGGGGTGTCCCCCCTTCCACCCGTGCAGCCTGGACTTGGGGAGGGAAACACAGGTTTTTGGTGGGGTTTTTACATTGTGGCCATTCATTTAAATGGCCGCAATGTAAAAAAAAAATCCGATACCCGGAATCCGGTAACCGGGCCGGATTACCAGGTTGAATCCGATAATGCTGGTACACCCAGTACCGGCATTATCGGATACCGGAAAATCTGGTAGTCCCTTCCCTAGTCTCAACTCCTGTCCAGCCTGCAAAGTCATACCCTCCAACATTGAGAAAAAAGTACACTTCATGCCACCCCAAATGTGCATAAACTTGTATGCATTTATGAACATTTGTAATAGCCCAATTACTAACTTTGAGGTTGACTGGGAGAAAAAAGGATGTCTGTGGGAGAGGCTCAGTGTGCACACATGTTTATATGTAGAGGATTAATGGTTCAAATTAAAACTAAACTTTTTAAAAAGTCTACATTTTCAAAAAGGTGCGTTGACTTTGGTTATAAAGATTTAGTTGTAAAGACACTCAGAGGATCACAGATTGAAGCAACAACCATCCTTTTCATCTCTCACAAACACACGTTCTTCTTACATTTAAGTTTTCATCTTGATTCCAGGCACACAGCTCCCTCCTGCGCCTGGATGTTACCCCTTTGCTCTTCGATAGCTGTGCTTATCCCAAGCTTGATAGAGTGACAAAGGGGGCCGCACCCTTTCCCTCTAGCAATAAATAACTATAAAAGCATCCAGAGCAGGGAGTAAGACAGCTCTTTCTACAGATGGATTAATGAGGAGCTAATGACTCCCTTTGTCTGCTGAACCATGTACATCCTTACAGTGCTGGGAAGGCGATAAAAGATTTTTATTTTAAAAACAAAACAAAACAAAAAACCTTATTGTACTGGCCAGATAGTTATGGTTGGAGGATATGGCAAAACTTGCCTAATTTTCAAAGTGGCCTGTATGAAAGAAAAGGTTTCCCATCCCTGAATCACAGGATCCTTTCCATTTTAATTCACCAACACATCTTCCATTGAGTTTTCAATTTCCCCCATTGCCAAAAACATATGCCAACCCTTCAGAACCTCCTCTTGCTTGGTGGAATCTTGTTATAATAGCTGCAGATGAGGCTGTGAATATTAACCATCCCCAGGCAGTGGATTAGTTGTCAAGGGTTAAACTAGCTATCAAATTCAAATGTTATTCAGCATCCTTGTAAATAAGGTGAATGGAAACATTTACATTTTCAGAAACATCAGCTGGCCAGGAATTTGACCGTCTACTTATCTGATTGTCCTGCTTTTCTTTATTCACCAGTGAACACATAGTGCCATCTAGGTCTCATTTTAGGAAAAATCCCTATCCCGTTCACTTACATAATGTTAATTCCCTTCAGTACACAGAATTACAAAATGATCCAGGGGCTTATTAACCGATGCAATGTTATGTTGTTCAATACTCATCTTGCAAGACAAATAGGCTATTTTTAGGATTACCATGAGTTTGAGGCAGAATCTTTTCACCTATCACCTCTGGACAAAGTACTGATTTCTCCAAGTTCTCTGGGAGTTCTCCCTCACTCTGCCTATATTTAACAACTGTAAATTGTCAGGTAGTACAGGTACACTGCTAAAATAATAATAATAAATTATTATTAGTAGTATTTATAATAATAAACAGTTTCAGAGGATAATGGAAGACCAGGCCACATCAGAAAGAGATATGGTAACAATGCTCCAGAGAGGAAATGCATGGCCACATTAAAAAAAGAGGTAGGGGTAGTCTTCTGTCTCAGACAATGCTGCAGAAAGTGACAACCCTAGGTATTTTGACATCTGAACCAATGCCAATAACAGTATAGCCAATGTCATAACGTTATAACACGGAGATCCTAGTTGTCATCTTCCATCATCTCTTCAGCAATCTGTAGATTTATTCCCCTCTCCCCTCCCCCATTACAAATATAACAAATAGGGTAGAGATAATTATAATCTACACCTGGTTGTGGTTCTTTGAAAAGTCACAACTACACTTTTTCCCCCTCCATTTCTTTACCTTGCATTCTAATTGAAGCATGTTTCTTTCTAGCCCTAATGTTTGCAGAAATATTAAGCAATTTAATTGTGTGCTACAGAACAGTCTTCTGGAGTGTAGCAAGGGCACACACTTACTTTCGGTAAGCCTCAGTGGAGTTTTGCTAGCAATTCCAGAGCAGACTGGAAGTACAAGGAACACAGTGTGGAAGTAACAGCAGTGCACAGTTCCTCATCACCGCCAGAGTCGCTATGCAGTTGCTACTGTCGTTATTTTTCAACACTGATTTATAATAAAGGGTTCCTTTCTTATTATTCAAAAACATTACATTGTACTAGAAGTGGAAGGCACAGAGTGCTGGATAACCCAGAAATTGAGCTGAGATTAAAATGGCTGTCTCAGACACTGTGCAACTGCAAGTAATCCCTGCCATCAGTCCTGAGATTCTGGGGGAAATGCTGCACAATCATAGACGGTATTTGAAAAACCACAGGGGCAAGTAAAACGGAGGATGGTTGTTTGTTTATTTTTAAAATTGCTCTGCTTCTGACAGTGTCAGACACAGACGCATTAGATACATGTAATGCATTGCAGGATGGGGGAGGAGAGACAGACAAACGTTTTGAAGCAATAAATGTTTGAAAATCATTTTATTCTAAAAACAAAAAGATATATGGTCATGGTGAACTTGTATGAGAATATATATGTTCATGGTGTAAATAAATATACAAGAATGAGGAAGAAACAGTGGAGAAGTTTATCACAAACTTAAAATTAAAGAGTCAGTCCTATGAATGTGGAGCATTAATAGACTCTTATTAAAGACCAAATAGTTCTGGGCTGTAACAATAAAAAAAGTTTGTCAGCGCTTACTAAGGGAGATGGATTTGACATTTGAAAAGGCAAAAGCAATAAGCCTAGCAGCAAAACAGGCTGGTACACAAATGCATACTTTGGAGAAGAGCACAGAGCAAGTTAGTGTCAGTGTGATGCACCAATTCATTCCTTGTTGACCTGTGTAACCAGGCCAATATAATGAATATGAGAAACAATTCCAGCAATGCTACATCCAGTACAAATATGGGAAGTGCCTAAATTTGGGGCAAAGATGTAGAAAATGTAGCAAGCCAAACCATCATGGAAGGGAGAAAGGTAGGAAGGCGGAGGCTGAAAACTCAAAAGATTGTCTAATTAAAAGGGTACATCTAATTAGGACTGAAACCAAGTCCTCGTTTTTACTTGGAATTTACCGAGGATCACTGTGCTTGACTTGATTTTACTGAGCATCAAAGAACAAAATAATGGCCACGATACTCGGTTCTTCATTAACTCCTTGATCAAGGATAGTGCGTGCGGAGCTTGTGTGGAGAGAGAGCGTGGTGTGTGTGTGTTGTGGCTGGCTGGCATGTGTTTGCCTGTTTGGTTTGGTTTGACTGGGTTGGTGACTGTGTGAAAAAAAAATGAAGAGGAAGATTACAAGGGACTGGTCGAAGAAGAAGGTGAGGATGGTGGAGATGGTGAAGGAGGAAGAACCTGCCACCGCTGGACCTTCGGGGAGGTGGTGGTCGACTCATACTCCTCCTCGTCAGAGGAGTGAGAGGGTGCCACTGCTCTTGCTGCTGCCAGGTTTGTAAACTTTATTTTTGTTTATTATTCCATAGAACTTTGAGGACAAGAAGAATACTGTCCTTTACTGGCGTGTGGGTGGGTGGTGGTGGGCACTGGCAGTCAGGAACAAACAGCGGACATCAGCGGGTGACTGGCAGTGGATGTCTGCCTCTGCTACAGAGAGAGAGAGGGTGTGTGTATGGGGGTGCTCTTCCAGCAGTCAGGCATGAGCCAAAAGGAAGCACCCACCCAAATACATGCCAGGCTGCCAGCTATCCCTAGCAAAGGTCTCTCTCCCTCCAGCTGCCCTCCCTAGCCACAAGCATCCCCCAGAAGGGCAGGATTTGCATGTGTTGCCTGGCAGGCTCTACTACTCCAAAGAAGGGGAGGATTTGCAAGTGCCAGTGCCATGCTGCATTCCTCCTAGCAGGGGACTCTGTCCCTCCAGAAGGGCAGGATTTATTTGCACGTGCTGCCAGCCGGGGACCCCAAGGAGGGAGGACTAGAGGCATCATCATAAATGCATGATATTATGTGTTGTTGTTTATGTGTTCCTGTTTCAGAGAGGATGACGACTCCGATGCCCGCTCCACCACTTGTGCCTGGGCCAGAAGAATCCCAAGACAGAGGTCAGAGCCGGTTGAGGACAACCGGGAAGATGAGGTCTTGGGTCTGGAGGTGGTATGACCTCACGAGAGACAGAAAAACATCCATACGTACGGTAAGGCATGGGGGCTGGAACAACAGGGAATGGATTGCCCTATGACCTGTTAGGAAGTCCTCTGCAGAGAGAGATATTGGCCAACCACCCACTTGTGGAGACAGAATTCAGGCAGGGCTTGACAGTCTACAGACCATTGGTCTGACACAGTATGGACTTATGTTCCTATTTTTATTATCTTCTTTAGATCTGCAGAAAACAAATTAAGCTGGGCAGTCAGGGGACCACATCTGGGCTCATCACCCATACCAAGAATGTCCACCACCTCACGGTGGAGTGTGGTGTGACACTGACTGGAAGGCGCAGTGGCAGCCACACAGACTCTGGGGCGGAGGAGCAGAGCCATCCAGGAAAGGCCCGGCAGAAATGGTGCCACCTGAGGCCTTCCCCCACCAGCTCCGCAGATGAGTCGGAAGCCCACCAGCAGGAGTCTGCAGAGGAAAGGGTCTTTCGGGCCGGGCTTGTGGGCCCATCCACAAATGCATGGATGAACATGCTCCATGGCTGACTGGCTGGTGGTGTGGTTCCGGCAGCTCCGTGCCAATGAGTGTTCCACAGCAGCTTATGCAGAGTACCTCTGCTCAGAGAGGGAGGACGTGGAACTGCACCACCAGGCAGTCAGTAAGTGGAAGGCCTCCATGGAGGGGACCATTGCATTTGTCCGCAACCATGGGTACGAGGTGGAGGAGGATGTGCCCTCCCCTCGGACCTGCCGACCCCTTTCCCTCACATTCCCCCACAAACCCCTAAGTTTGTTTCCTTTGTTTGTATGTTTGTTTATAGTTTTCTCAATCTATAGAATTTTTGTATAGTTAAAGGTTTTATAAAAGTTATATTTGCTGTTACCGGCTTTGTTATTATAATAATAATAATACTTTATTAAGGGAACTAGCTTTCATCATGTGTCATAAGAAAAGAACTACAATAAAATCACAGGTACAAGTACAAAACCCTTAATCTAGGGGAAATACATGTGTACAAAGCAAACATATGCACTAATGGAGTGTAATCTCAATCAAGCGGTAAATCAGGGAGTCTGGCAACATGCCAGAGAGGGCTATCTAAACAGCCAGGCAGCAGAAGGGGCTCAAGAGGGGCGTTTGCAAAGCTCACGGGCCAACAAGGCTAAATTAGTTATATAATCAGGGTTCTTAGTCATTGTAAAATACACCAGCAGCTGAATAGGGGAGGAATACGGCCTCAAAGAAAGCCCAGGGACAAGGAACAGCTACCTCGCATACTGAGTAAGAGGGCAGACAAATAAAGTATGGAGCAGATCCTCAACGCATCCTAGATTACAAGAACATAGTTTTTTTTTCATAAGGGGTTCCAGAGCGCCTCCCTAACAATACTTTGGTGGGCAGCAAATCGAAACGCAGGAGAGTCAAAGCCCTGCGTAAGTCAGGATCTTCTAATAAATCTAGATATTTCAAACCCAGTGGAACACTTCAATTCCTTATAAAAAGGGACAATCTTAAATTCATGCATTTTCCCTATGTCCAACTGGACTGCTTGATCTGTAAGCTGTTTGAAAACAAGCCTCTTTCTGCTGCATTGAGGAATGGTAAGTAGCATTTCCATGGAAAGGCCAATCCTATGTAATAAGCTCCCCACCCTATAAGGCCAGGAATATGGGGAGAGCCAGGTCTTAGCCTCAACGTAACACCAAGGGAGACAATCCTCTTGCATGCCTTCCAGTTTGTGCCAATAATTCACTACGGCCATAAGAATTTTTACTTTTATAGGGAGAATACCAGTTTCGAGCCACAATAAGCATGCAGAAACACACTTAGGCACTGCGAGAAGGGTTCTCAGGAACAGATTTTGGGGATACTCCAGGGCCTCAACAGAGACCAATCCCCATATTTCAGCACCATACAAAGCAAATGGTCTGAACTTCAGGTTGAAAAGCTTCAACGCCGGTGTGACCAATCTGCCCCCAAAGAGTCTCCAAAATCTCAACAGGCCCAAAACTGCCTGATGAAATTTGAGCTTGGTCATCTGGACATGTCTCCACCAATTAAGATTTTCAGCAAATCGTAACCCTAAATAGGAGTAAACAGAGACCTACTCAAGAATGGTCCCATCAAGAACCCACTTGTGCTGCCTATACCTCCTAGGGCACTTCCCCGCTATCATAACTTTAGATTTTTGATAATTAATGGAAAGATGCATGCTTGTACAGAATTGTCCCACAGCAGCCAGCATTCTCCTCAATCCCAAGCCCGAGGGAGCGGGGGGGGGAGCCATGTCATCAGCATATAACAAAATTGCCAGAGGCTGCCCCAGAACCCTTGCAGGAAAACAATGGTCCCTAGTAACCGCCGCCACTATCCCATTTACATAAAACAAATAAAAAAAGAGGCCAAAACACATCCTTGCTTAACCCCATTGGACACAAGGACCTGATATGAATATCGGCCCTCGTTGCCCACACGAACCTTCAAGACAGAATTGGAATACAATAAATGCACAAGGCACACTAATCTCCGATCCATATTAGTGGAAAGAAATTTGTCCCAGAAAATATTGCATCAAGAAGATCAAAGGCGGAAAGCAAATCCAGAAAGGCTCTAAAAAATCCTGCCTTTCCGAATATTAACATACTTCTCCAGCTTTGTTTGAAGTTTCCAATCTTTTATCTCTCTGTGCTGCTTCTGACAGGTGGCATAATCCGATTGTATACAGCTTGTCACATCCCTACCTGACAGCAGCAGCACATGTAGTGTATTAGCCCCAAGATGTGCCAGCAGGGTCTCAACTTGCAGACAGCCCTCTAGGAGGGGCAGGGCTTGTGTCTGCCAGTGGGTATCTGTGGGGGTGTGTGGTGCAGAAGAGTAGGTTGGTGGTGGTGGGGCACAGATGAGAGCTCTCATTAGTTCTGGATGGTGGTGCGTGGCGGGTTGAGCTGGATGCACCTCCCCCCCTCCACCTCCCTCCTCTCTTGTTCTAGCAGGGAGCCTCTCTCTCTCCCTCTCTTTCTCTTTCTGGCCATACAGTGCAGGTGTGTGACAGCGTGGGTGGGATCGTGACTGTCTCTCCTGCTAATAGGGAGACACTCTCTCTCTCTCTCCCTCCATGAACACAGCACGTTGCTAACTCGTAAAGAAAAGGTGGGATGACAACTCCCCATGAGGGCCCCAGAGAACCCTGATGGTGGGTCCTGGGGTTAGAGTGGCAGCTTCTTCATGCAGTGGGTGGACAGCCATCCCTGCCAGGAATGACGTGGCACAGCAGAGATGGCAGCAGCAGGATTTGCCTATATGCACAGCACCCATGGAGCCAGCATAGTGCAATTTTCTAGGGAAAAGCTCCCATACAGCAGCAGACAGTAGCAGCAGGATTGCATGGTCACATTAGAATTTGCAAGGGTAGAGCACCCATGGGCCATCAGACAGCAGCTACTTGATTTTAGTACTATGAGGCCAGCATGGGAGATCACACAGTGTTTGCAAGGGCAAGCCGACAGGCAGGCAGACTGAGGTAGGCTTGGATCTTGGGCACCTGGGCGGGCAGGCAGCGTGGCATGAGAGGCACAGCAGTGGGGAAAACAGGCTGGGACCTTGGCACTGGCAGGGCTAGAGGCCAGCTGGCAGGCTTACAACTTCCCAATATCACCCTGCATCATGAGATCAGTCGTATCGCCCGGCCGAGGCCGTCTAGTGAGAGAGGCAGGCAGGTCCTGGGCACTGGGAGGGAGAAACAGCACCTCAGCACAGCAGCAGCAGCCCAGATTGAGGATTGAGATGACACAGACAGCATATAGCCGGCACTGGCAGCTGCAGTCAGCAGACCTAGCGTTGCCAGGGTACAGAACCCATGGCACAGACAGCATATTAGCCAGCATTGGCAGCTGCAGCCAGCAGACCTAGCGTTGCCAGGGTACAGAACCCGTGGCACAGACAGCATATAGCCAGAATTGGCAGCTGTAGCAGACCTAGTGTTGGTTGCCTGGGTACAGAACCCATGGCACAGACAGCATATTAGCCAGCATTGGCAGCAGGATTTGTCTCTTGGAACGCAGCACCCATGGATCCAGATTAGTAGGATTTTCCAGGGAAGAGCTCCCATACAGCAGCAGATGGTAGCAGCAGGATTGCGTGGGCACATTTGGATTTGCCAAGGCAGAGCACCCATATACTGGCAGACAGCATCTGTGGGATTACCAGGCCAGCGGGGGGACATCACACAGGGTTTGCAAGGGCAGGCTGACAGGCAGCATGACATGAGCAGAAGGTGGGCAGACTGAGGCAGGCTTTGATCTAGGCTACCTGGGCGGGCAGGCGGGCAGCCAGCGTGCTTTGAGAGGCATTAGGGAAGGCATGCGCGGACCTTGACAGGGCATGCGGATAGACTGGCAAAGACTGTGTAGGATGAGAGAGAGCCAGTCAGATAGGCGGGCTAGTCAGAGGCCAGCTGGTAGGCTTACAGTTTACCAATGCCACCCTGCAGCATGCAATCAGTCAGATAGGGCCATGTACTATGAAAGAGAGAGGGGGGGGGCCAGGGCAGGTGTCACTGCAGCATTGGGACAGAACCTCAGCACAGCAGCAGCAGCCCTGATTGACGAGGTGCCCCTTCCCAAGACTGCCCCTGGCATGGGATGGTGTGTGTGCCACTCCACCATCAATCCTGGTCCAGGGGCAGCTCGGGGAATCCCATCAGCAGAAGCTTGACCTTCAGGAACAACAACTGCTCCATCAGCTTGGCCCCCAGTCTCAGCGGTACGGGGAGCAAATGTCCCCTGCCATGGAGAACACCCACTCACTGGGGACACTGGTTGGTGGGCAAGACAATAATCCCCTGGCCACTTTGGACAGGGCTGGCCACACGTCTGTCTTGCCAGCCCAGTAGGCCAAGGGATCGCTGTTGGGATCGATGCACGGCTCCTCGTCCAGGTAGGTCTCGACAGCTGCTGAGGCGCCATCATACTCCCTCTCGTAGCTGTCCCTGGGCACCACTGCCCCCAGCCACACTGTCTGCCTTTTTGTGCTGGGCCCCATGCTCCCCAGAGTGGGCTGCACAGAGAAAGAGCTGCTGGCAGTAGGGGTGCTGCTGCTGTTCCTGCTGCTGCTTCTACCACTAGGCCTGGAGGCAGGAATAGACCCCGCTGATTGAAAGAGGCAGCTGCTCCCACTCCCACCATCCCCAGAGGCATCCTGCTGCAGCTGCTGTTGCTGCTGCCGTGAACTCTCCAGAGCCTGCTCTGACTTCCGGACCCTCCTCACAAGATCATCCTTCCAGAAGCCATAGAGGGCTGACTTGAGTGCCACGCTGCCCTGGACACTGGGGTCCAGCATTGTTCCCAAAACATATTCCCCCCTCATCAGGAGCTCGTCAAACCTCACCTTCAGGCCTCTCTTGAGCTTCTGTGCCAGCCCAACTGCCTCAACCCCCAGATTCTTGCCCAGAGGGCTGCAATCCTACCCCTGCAGAATCTCCTCAAGATTCCTGTGGAGACTCTGGACCAGAGGGGTGACCTGGCTGATTGTGGCCGTGGAGGAGCTGATGGTCTTCGTCACTTCCAGGAACGAAGACTGTCTGGGAGAGGATCTCCCATTCTGCCTCACTGAAGCCTGGAGGTGCCTCGCTGTCTGTGTCTGATTGCACCTGATGCAAGGCAGCTTTCTACTCCACAAGCTGCTCAAGCATCAGGAAGGTGGAATTCCACCTTGTGGAAACTGTTGGTATATGCAACATCCATAAGTTAATGCCTGCTGTATTAGGAACAGTAATTGACTATAGAGCCACAATATGGTAGGGATGGGCGAACAGATCGCGGTTTGGGTTCGGCCGTTCGGATCGGCTGCGTTTGGTTCATCCATTCAGTTCGGCTGCGTTCGGTTCATCTGTTTGGTTAGTTCGCCGGGTTCAGGTTTGGCTGTTCCGTTCGGCTGCATTCGGCCGTTCGGGAAATGTTGTTATGGGTGGGGTTTTTGTTTTTTATATGTTTTTGGGGGTTCTTATTGGGTTTTATATGGTTTTCTTTTGTTTTTTATTTGGTTTATTTGTTTTTATATGGGTTTTTTTTTAAAAAAAAAATCTAATATTATATATCTATCTATACTAAATCTTACTGCTATTAAATTCTAAATGCTATGAACTAAATGGATTATCTAATAAGTACACAGGCCTACTCCTACAAACACTAAAACTAAATCACTAACGCTATCTCTATCACTAAGCTAGCTCCTACAACT
>QEPC01006449.1:106151-128899 GCA_003113815.1 Sphenodon punctatus | reverse complement strand
ACACACACACACAGTATTACACAAGGATTGGGGGGAAAACCATAGACAGCTCACAACACAGGGAGGGGTACAAAAACTGAAATAAAACCTAAATCAATCTAATCCTACTCTAATAAATAAAAAAACAGGGGAAAGGAATGAGGGATGGAATATGGAGGGAGAGGGAGAGGGAAAAGGAAATGAATTGATTCAATGGAGGGTAGGGAGATAGAACACAGGGATGGGTAAAAAATAAAAACAGCTAAATCTAATATAATCTAACTAAATGATAATAGGGAGGTAAATCTGTTGGATGGGTGAAATAAGAGGAGAATTGGGAATGGATGAGGAAAGCAAGCTGCTGGGAGTCAGAGGGAGCCTTCTGGAAATGCTGCTGTCAGGAACAGTGGCTGGCTCAGAAGGTATTGGAAGGGGGGAGGGTAATGAGTTTTGTTATTTGCTGCACCCACCTTACCATAAGCCCCATTGGCTCTGTGCAACCTAGCCCCTGGCCAATCGGAGACTGCCAAGCCAGTGGTCTGAGGAGAAAAGGGATGGTGATTGGGCAAGCTGGCTGCTACTCTAAGCCTATCCACCCCGGGTGCCAGGAAGTCTGCTCTTCACCTGACTCCCCCTCCCTCTCATTTTTTTTGCCTTCCAGTCACGTTTTTCCCTCCCAAACTCAACTGAACGCGGCCGAACACAAACGAACTGTTCAGTCGTTTTTTGGTTCGGTTTGGGTTCAGTCAGTTCCTAATCCATTGCCATCCTCCTCCTATTTCAACCATCCCACACATTTACCTCCCTACGATCATTTATTTAGATTAGATAGATTTAGGTGTTATTTTTATTTTTTACCTATCCCTGTGTTCTTTCTCCCTACCCTCCATTGAATCCTCCCCTCCTCCCTTTATATAGTCGATCCCTGATTCCCTTCCCCTGTTTTTGAATTTATTTAAAGTAGGATTAGATTGATTTAGGTTTCATTTCAGTTTTGTACCCTTCCCTGTATTGTTCGATGTGAGCGTCTGTGTCCTCCCCCCACACCAATATCTGTGTAATATAGATAGATATTAGATAGCTACTATAGTAGTTGTAGGAATTAGCTTAGTTATAGAGATAGAGATAGCGTCTAGTGATTCAGTGTTATAGTGTGTTTGTAGGACTAGGCCTTTGTAGTTATTAAGATACTCCATTTAGTTCCATAGGTTTTAATAGCAGTTAGATTTAGTGTGTTTATACATATAAAATATTAGATTTAAAAAATTGAATTAAAAATTATATAAAATCTTTGTGTGCATTCTTTGGGTTGGAAGACATCAAGAAGGGAAGTAGGAGAGGCCAGTCTGCTGCCTGTAAGACAGCACAGAGGGGTAAAAGATTGGGCAGGTCAAATTCAGCTGGTAACAGATATAACTTTTATAATAACTTTAAAAAAAATCAAACATTAACAATACAAGAAGACATAAAAATAACAAACTTATTCGTGTCAGTGCCAAACGATTCCAATACCGAAAATAAAATCTTCAAAATCGGTATCGATATTGGCACTGATATCGATACCGATTTCCAAATGTTCGACCGAACCGAACTCCACCAAATCGAACAACCGAACCCAAACTCAGTTCCTGAACAGAACCACCAAACATCCGAACTGCGTTTTGCTCGCACAGCCTTATTGATTGATTTAGGTTTATTTAGATCAAATTTTATGCCACCCTTCTCATAGGCTCACAAAACATAAAAACAGTAAAAACAGTAAAATATACACACACACAAATCCCAAATTCCCAACAAACCCCCAAAATACTGTCTCACAATTCAGTGGGGCGTACCCCAAACCCACCTACCAACACCCCCCTCCCCAAGCCCTATCCCTGCCTGCCAAATGCCTTTACAAACAGGAAGGACACCACCTCTAGACACTCCAACTCAGACAAACTTCCAGGGGAATGGAATTCCCTAGTATTAGAGCAGCAACCAAGAACGCTTCCCTGTGAGCCCTTGTCATACAAACAAGACTAACAGATGATACCCACAGGGAAGCACTTCTGGCCAATCGTAGGGTTTGCAATGGGGCATGGAAGGACAGGTGGTCTCTTAGATGTGGGACCCAGGCTATTTAGGGCTTTAAAGGACAAAACCAGCACCTTGAATTGGGTCTGAAAAGCTATAGGGAGCCCGTGCAGGTTCAGAGGATAAGTGTAATGTGCTCCTGGTGCTTTGCCCCCAAGAGGAGGCGAGCTGCTGTATTCTGCACCACCTTCAGCTTCCAAACAGTCATCAAGGGCATTCCCACATAGAGCATGTTGCAGTAATCTAGCCTCTAGCCTCGAGGTGATGAAAGCATGGATGACAGTGGCCAAATCTGAATCAGAAAGAAAAGGCTGTAGCCCCCCCTCACCAGATGGAGGTGGTGAAAAGTGCTCCTGGCCACCACTGCAACCTGACGCTCCATGTGCTACAAGAGATCTGGAAGCACTCTGAGGCTGAAAACCTTAGTGACCAGAGGGGGCCGGACTCTATTGATAACAGGAGTTCCAATCCTCTTCAGGTCACAAGACCTGCCAACCATCACCTCCATCATGTCTGGATTCAGCTTCAATCGGCTCAGCCTCATCCAGTCCCCAACAGCAGCCAGGCATCAGGGAAGTACTGAGACTGAAGGTCCCGGGTCAGATGAAAAAGAGGAAGAGCTGGGTGTCATCAGTATATTGATAGGACCTCACCCCAAATCGCCGAACGACCTCGCCCAGCAGCCTCGTGCACTCCACAGAGCTATCACTTCCGGCCCTCTGCCCCCTCTCACTCTCACTGACACAATGTCTTTGTTAAAAGCCCACCGCACCACCATTTTCAAACATGCATTCTTCTAGCTTTTTCTGTTTTGCAGTACATGCCTGACACTTGCTCATTCCCAGCTGTTGCATTCTCCATAATGTCTTGTGGAGGATTACTATTGCTGTGGCCACGACTCAAACCAATGGCCAAAACAACAACAAACACCACTACAATCACTGCCCAATCTGCCACAGCCAGATCATAGGCACACCTCCCTCACCAATCATTCCTGTACACCCTCTGCAAACACTCTGCAACAGTCAGATCCATGGGGGGAGGTTTGGAGGAATGTCCCCTTGCCTGTCCCGTTAGCCAAATGACCATGCCAGGCTGCCCCCAAAAGGAGATGGCAAAAGAAATAGTTAATTTTTCATAATCCATGCTTTCCATGGTTCTTTGATTGCTGAAGGGACTCAAAATACTGATTGAGACATGCTAGAAGATTGCATGAGTAAACAAGTGTTTCCCAGCCAGTTGTGTATTTTTCATAGTTGGTAATTTTATTTAGTGGTGTACTTGATGGCCAGTTTTTGAGAAGTATGAAAAAGGACGGACACACACACTTCCTGTAGCCCCGAGTGAAGGCTGACTGAGTACTAGATCAGAAGAGCAAAACCAGGAGACTGGTAGTAACTGTTGAGCACTGTAAAGTTCCTCATCCCAACCAGAATCACTAAGCACTTGTTACCTTTGCTGCTTTTCAGCATTGGTTTATAAGAAAAGGGTTCCTTTCTAAACTTGCCACATTCAAATATTTTATAAACTGAACATCAAGAGATACATCTATGTCTGCCCAAAACTGTAGGCATCTTGAAAAATTAGCTGTCAGAGGTGTGAACTATCCTCTTTATTTTAGTCAGGACACAGGACTTTGGTTCTGTGTTGCATAAATCTGACATTGTTTTCCATGATGCTACAAAATGCACTCTCATGTTGCATGCTGCAACTCTCAAGGCTCTTTCATGCTAGACCAAAGACCACAGGGGAAGCCCACATACCACAGGTCAGAGTGGTAGTTGTCTGAAAGGGTTTGCCGTGCTAAAAGAAAACTGTGCTGGGCTTTCCCCCATGGTCTTCGATTTTGACTGCCTTCAGAAGGCTTGAAAGGGTCACAACCATATGCTGTTAAATGAGAGAGAAGTCTCAGAGGAGTGGAGGGTTTTGGAATGAATGGTCCTGGGATGGAGAAGATTATGGGATAGAAAAAGTAAACAAATGCTGGTGTCTCAACAACAAAGATTAGGTTACTAATTCTAAAGATGTTGAGTGCTGTAGGCCAAAAAAGGTGAGAGTAGCAAGAGGTGTACATATGTAACAGATGAATAGTATGCCATTTTGTTTCTAATTAGATACCCAAATATATTTAAAACCTTTTTCATTCAACCAATGCTTACAGTACTTTATACCTCAAAAACACAATTCAAATACCAACACATCTAAAAACTGCTATGAAGATATATATGCAAGTGTTATATGATCCCTTTTCTCATACAGCTAAAAGAAATTAATAGTAATGGAAGAAAAAAGGAATAGAAGTTATAGATATAAGTAAACACCCTGAAGAAACAATGAGCTCCACCTCCAATCATTTTTATTTCATTTTGAAAGGACTTGAAAAGAATGAAAATGCTGCAATACTTGTAAATACAAATGTTTGTAAGTAAATCCACAGTTAAGCCCAGGGCTTTTTCTGTACTCTAAAACTACCTAGTTATGCCAAAAGGAGTTTATTTGCTAGTGTGGACAGGGCAAAAATCATGTATTATTTATATTATGGTAGCTAGTGGCTTTAATCAGGCTCAGTTGTCACATGGCATGGTACACACAAAAGAGATGCGTGTCCCCCCCCCCCCAAAGCTTACAAACTAAGGCTGTTTTTACATGGATGTCCCCCCCGTTCAGTGTTAATTTTACATGGATTATCCCCCCCCCCCCCAGCTCAGTGTTCAGGTGGATGTGCAGGGGGGCATCCATGTAAACGGTCCACGATGGGTGGGGGGATGTGTGTCTGCTTGGTGTTCACCCATGTGAACACCAAGTGGGATGGATGGGGGTTCATGCGTGCTCCCGCGCAACACCCACCTCCACCCATTGCACACCCATCACCACTCACCTTGCCCTCCAGAAAACTGGAGGAGGCTCCGTGGGTGTGTCTGTGTAAGAGGACACACACACACCTCCACCCATCGCAGCCAAACATCCATCCCCCCAATCCACCTCTGTCCGTGTAAAAAGGGCCTAAATACGAGCCAACTAACAAATGAGAGAGTCATCCGGTGATAAGAGTGCTCAGTTTGTTAGGCAGCATGTCACAGAACATTATTACTAATGTAGATTCCATACTAGCAGTCAAACCCCTTTTAGCAGGCTTAACCAGTTAGTCTAGTTTAGCAATCTAAAACTAGCGCATTTAGACCACAGATGGCTGAACTGAAATGAATCCTGGTCCAGATTTCACAGATGACACCTCTCCAGGCACAACTTCTGCCCTAGATGTTTGAACTGTGGTACATGATGATAGGGAGTTGTAAACTGGATCTGAAGTTTGCATTTTAGATCCATTTGTATTTCACATTGAATCTAAAAAAACAACTCTTTTCTCAGTGCTTTACAAATGATAACCACACCTCTCTGAATTTTTGCTCAGCCAGAAAAGAAACATCATCATAGCACAAGTAACAATATAAATAGTTGAGGTACATATACAACTGCATACACTTATCTTGGTTACAAAGGCTAATAACAGGGTAAGTAGCGTATGTTTAAAAATAACTTGCATGGCACTTCAATTTGATACAAGCTTTTATGGAACATGATTATTAATAGAGATCCTCATGTTTTTCAGTGTTCATTCATTATCTTCCCTTCAGAGCAGGGAAGCTGACTGTCCTTGAAGAAACTAGCTTTGCCATAATGTACAAGTTACATTTGAGAGTCTAAGCCAATTGTTGGCAAAACTGTCATAGGCAACTGCATTTTTTGGTGATTTTTTGCACACAACTTTGACTTTGTTTATCCCCCTACACAGTCCTCAGGCTTCTCTCCTGAATCTAGTGATTCTTTAAAATGTCAGTTAAAGGGTCACGGATTTCCTTGCTTGCTTCCTTAAGACTCACTGATGCGTGTTATCAGACGTGATTTCTGCCTAGCATATGGGGACACTGCCAACTTAAAAATCACGTTGCTAACAAAACACAATTCCTTGTTAATATGATTTTTGCTAATATATACACATTACCCGCAACACAGTAGATAAAAAGTTTTCAAAATCCAGGCTACTTTTGACTGCTTGTTTACTTTGACTTTCATCCTACTTGAACAGTGGAAAATCAATTTGTGGTTGTTAATGAACTAAAAATCAAAGAAACAATCATAGCTACTGAACACAGAGAACAATGCTGTGAAGAGTTTACAATAAAGTAATATTTATTATTATTATTATTATTACTTTATATTTTTTAAGGGATGTGTGAATGCAGTTTGGAAGTTTGGGGTTTGGTCCAAACTCAGGGTGTTCAGACCGTTCGTGAACACCCCAATTCTGAACCGCCCCCCACCAGAACCTTCGGGTGTGGTGGGGGGCAGGGAGGAACCAGGTTTTCCCTCCCCCCTCCAGGCTGCACAGGTGGAAGGGGTGTGGGGGAGCACCTCCCCCTCCCCACCCTGCCCAGCCTCAATTTTTTTTTTAATCCCCCCACCCCAGGGATCACCTATCTGGTGGTGCCGGGGCTCCGGCCATGGGTCCGGACTCTGGAGGCGGTGGGTCCGGCTGCGAGTCCAGAGGCGGTGGCCAAACCCAGAGCCCGACCTACCTGGTGGTGCCAGGGCTGTGGTCCTGGGTCTGGCGGCGGCAGCGCGTCCGGCGGTGGCAGTGCTCCGGAGCACCTCAGGCCGCTACTAGGCCTTCTGGTTTGACTCAGAAGGCCTAGTAGCGGCCTGAAGTGCTCTGGAGCGCCGCTACCTCTGGACCTGCTGCCGCCAGACCTGTGGCCATTTTATTTTTTTAATTTTTTTTTTACAAGGCTGGGCAGGGGGTGGGGGGAGGTGCTCCCTGGCGCCCCTTCCACCCGTGCAGCTGGGAGGGGGGAGAGAAAAACGGGCTCCCCCCGCCCGAACAGGTTTGGCCTCCCCAAACCCGTTTGGGCTGAACAAGCCAAACCCCGAATGGGCCAAACATCAAACCCCCCAGTGTTCGCACATCCCTAGTATTTTTATGCCACCCTTCTCCCAAAAAAACAATTTGGGTCAGCTTACAAATTATAAAAATACAAATAATATTCCCACCCACATGATGCCCAAACCCCTTTCACAGTCATCCTTTGTCCATATTAAAACACTGAAAATGCAAATATATGAAAGTTGCAATAATCAGCCCCAATAACACACAGCCATAATAATCAGCCCCCTCAATGCCCAATCCCTCTCTAAATCCTCCATATAAATCCACTTCTCTGTACCTTCTCTATTTCTATGATATCTTTTTTGAGATGGGGTGACCAGAACTGCACACAACATTCCAGGTGCAGTCACACTATAGATTTACATAGTGGCGCGTGATATTTTCAGTTTTATTCTCTGTCCCTTTATGAATAATTCCTAACATTCAATTTGCTTTTTTGATGGTTGCCACACACTGAGCCGAGAATTTCAATGTATTGTCCATATGGACTCCAGGGTTCTTTTCCTGAGTGGTAACTCCTAATTCAGAACCCAGCATTGTGTAAATAACGTTTGGATTGTTTTTCCCTATGTGCATCACTTTGCACTTGTTCACATTAAATTTCATCTGCCAGATGCAGGGTGTCACAAAATCCCCTTGCAATTCTTCACCATTCATTCATGTTTTAAATACCTTAAATAACATGGTGTCATCTGCAAATTTGATCACCTCACTGCTTACTCCCCTTTCCAGATCATTAATGAATACATTAAATACCAGGTGTCCTAGTACAGATTTCGGGTGCACTCCACTATTTACTTCTCTCCACTGTGAAAACAGACCATTTAGTCCTACTATTTGTTTCATATTGTTTAACCAGTTACCAATCCACAATAGGACACTGCTGCCTATCCCATGACTTTTTAATTTCCTCAGGAGTCTCAAGGAAACTTATCAAATTCTTTCTGAAAATCCAGAAACGCTATATCGACCAGCTCCCCCTTATATCCACATGCTTGTTCACACTCTCAAAAGATTCCAATAGATTAAGAACATAAGAGTGCCATACTGGGTCAGACCAATTGTTCATCAAGCCCAGCATCCTGTCTCCCACAGGGGCCAATCTCTTTCTCTTAGGAGTAGTACCTGACTGGTCACAATGGACAATCCATTCCCTGTTGTTCCAGCCCCCAACGTAAGAGGTTATGTTCCCAATGGCTACTTGGCTAATAGCCATTAATGGACCTATCCTCAAAGAACTTATCCAATCCCTTTTAGAAACTAACTACACTACCAGCTGTAGTCACTTCCTCTGGCAATAAGTTCCACAAGATAATTGTGCACTGAGTGAAAAAATACTCTTTTATTTGTTTTAAATAGGTTGCCAGTTAAATTCGTGGAGTGCCCCCTAGTTCTAGTACCATTAGAGAGGATAAATAACTTCTCCCTGTTTAAGTGTTCCACACCACTCATGATTGTATAAACTTCTATCATATCCCCTCTCAGTCGTCTCTTCTCCAAGCTTAAGAGGCCCAACCTGTATCCAGCCTCTCTTCATACGGGAGCCATTCCATGCCCTTGATCATTTTTGTTGCCCTTCTCTGTACCTTTTCTACTATGTCGTTTTTGATATGGGACAACCAGAACTGCACACACTACTCCAGGTGTGGTCATACCATAGATCTATATTAATTTAAAATTATTTATTCATCCATCCATCATTTATACCCCACCTCTCCTGCTTATGCAGTTCAAGGTGGCTTACAAAAATTAAAATATCATTAAAAGCCATACAAAATACATAATACAAATAAAAGGGATGGCATAAAATATAGAAAAAGACTCCACCCTTCACCCATCTCTTTACCAAAGGCCTGGTGGAACAGTCAGGTCTTGCACCGACGCCGAAACGAGGCAAGATCAGGCCCCCGCCAGAAGGGAATTCCACAGCCTGAGCACCACCGAGAATGCCCTCTCCATTGTACCTCCCGGAGCACCCAGGGAACATAGAGAAGGCCGCTCCCGGAAGATCGCAGGAGTCGATCCAGGGCACCTCAAATATAATGCCTCTAATACAGAGAGGTATTACGATATTTTCAGATTTATTCTCTCTCTCTCTCTTTCCAAAGGATTCCTCGGCACACTGAGCTGAGCGGTGCGATTACCTGAGCTTATTAGTAGGGGTGTGCATTTCATTTCATTTTTGTTTTGTTTTTTGGTAATACCAGAAAAAATGAAAACAAAACACAAACTTTTAGAATAAAAACACAAATTTCAGAATTAAAAAAGATTAAATTTTTAGATGCATCAGGCTGTAACTTCTTTGTTTTCTGTCCAATTTTCATGAAATGTACCCCCATACCAAGGGGATCATGCCTGCCAAATATCAAAAGGATTGGATAAAGGGACCTGATTTTATAAGCATCATGGTTTGTGATGCATTACCAGCTGTAATGTCTTTGCTTCCCATCCAATTTATATGCAAATAGGACATATTACACCACTCAAAGGGATCATTCCTATCAAATTTCATAAAGATTAGATAACAGGTTCCTATTTTTAAGCAATGCAAGTTTCATGGCTTATGCACACATTTTTAGATATAATTTCTTTGTTTTAAATCCACTTTGGATTACGTTAGGACAGAGTGTATCCCTCCCCAAAGGGATCACCCCTGACAAATTCCAGAAAGATTGGATAAAAGGTCCCAATTTTACAAGCAATCAAACATTTGTGATTTTAACAGAAGTTGTGCAAATACTAGGTCTGAAAATGTTGGGAAAAAACAAAAAATTCAGGACATAACCTGGACTTCAGAAAGCAAGACAGAGGAGAGGGGGAAGCATCCCAACAATCAAGAGACATGTTTGACACATCCAGGCTGGCCAGTTAGCATCCCAAACACATCCTGCAGCACTGTGACAGAGGACTTAAGAGAATCCCTTCCAACTTCCCAGTAACAAGCAGGGAGGTTGGGGTGGGCAGAGCATAGACTGGTAATACATGATTGACATTTCTTCTGGCCAACTGGCATAAATAACCCATCTTGTACCACTGTGACCAACAGAACAGAATCCCTAGTATAGGCTCATTCTTTGGAGATGCTGCCCTGACTTCCAACTTACCCCCAGTACCCAAATCACTGAAACCAGAGCGGTTTGTGGGGTGGGCACTGGGAAGCAAATATAAGGTTCTGGCAAGTTGCACAGCTCCCACCATGGCTAGATCTTGTGTGGCTCATAAGCTGGCTCAGTGTTCTGTGTGTGTGACTATGGGCATTTTTACACACATGTTAAAGTTCCAGATTTTTCAGCCTTCTGGGTTTACAAGTCCACAAGTAAGTTCCGGATTCATTTTTCACACACCCATTGCCCCGAGGCAGTTTGTGGATGCATTCTTCACACAAACACTGCCCTGAGGCAGCCTAAAGTAGCTGCAGTTGTGACAGGCTGCCATGGAAGCCAAGTGACCACAGCTGCCTGGAGGAAGGCAGTTTACCAGAACTTTTTACACACAAAAGTTCTGGAGAATTTCTATGCAGAAGTTCAAAAAGCCGGATGTTTAAAATCTGGGTTGGTGATTTAGACACACAGAAAGTTCAGGATGTAACAGCAAACATCCAGGAGAAATGGGTGTGTAAAAACACCCAGTGCATGCTTCAGTTTCCAGCCCCACTGCAAGGGCTCATAAAAGCAGAACTCTGCACCTAGTCCCCCCCACCCCCATGTGTGCCCCCAATGACTTTGGAGTGCCAATGACTGAAGCCTATATCAGTGTCTCTGGCACATGCTCCTGTCTTCTTTACACTCTACAAATGCTCCAAAAAGTAGATCTCTGCATCTGGTAAAACCTTTATAATCTAAGCAGAGGCAACACCTGCAATTTATTTAAGGAAATTTGCAATTTCTGTTAAAATCATGAAACTTTCATTGCTTGTAAAATTGGGATCCAATCTTTTTGAAATTTGGCAAGGATGATCCCTTTGGTGAGGGGACTAACCTGAACAAATTGCATCCAAATTGGATGGCAACAAAGATGTTACAGGTAACTAACAGCTGGAAATGTGTGTGCAAACCATGAAATTATTAAGGTGCTTATAAAAAATCAGGATCTTTCAGCCAATATTTCTGAAATTTGTCATGGAAGATCCCTTGAATGAGGGGCACAATGAGTCCAAGTTGATGGAAAACGAGGCATTAGAGCTTGAGATGTGTTCACAAACCATGCAATTAAATTGTTTATAAAATCAGAACCGTTAATACAATCTTTATGCAAATTGGCAGGGATGGTTTTCCTGGTAAGGGATACAATCTGTCCAAATCTCATGCAAATCAGATAAAAGATGAAGACATTACAGCTGGAAATACATGTCCTATTGAAACCAAGAGAAAATGAAAATGAAACTTGATTTCAAAAATGAATATTCTCAATAACGAAAACCAGAAAAATGAAATTTTTAATGAAAATGAAAACAAAAATGAATTGGGTCCCTGGTGCACACTCCTACCGATTAGTGCTGCACGACTTTCCTTTGCTAAATCCATATTGACTCTTCCCGATTCAGTCAGGTTTATCAATATGCCCCGTAATTCTATCTTTAATAATAGTTTCCACCATTTTGCCCAGCACAGATGTCAGACTCACCAGTCTGTAGTTTCCAGGATCACCTCTGGATCCCTTTTTAAACATTGGTATTACATTTTCTACACTCCAGTCCTCATGTGCAGTGGCAGATTTTAGCAGTAGGTTACAAATTACCACTACTATGTCTGCAATTCTATACTTGATTTCCTTCAGAACTCTGGGGTGTAAACCATCTGGTCCTGGTGATTTGTTACTATTTAGTTTGTCATTTTGCTCTAGAACCTCTTCCAGAGTCATGTTAATGTGCGACAGCTCTTGCAATTCATCACCTACAAAGAACAGTTCCAGTGTGGGACTTTCTTCCCAACATCCTCTGCCATGATGACTGAAGCAAAGAATTCAATCAGCTTTTCAGCAATGGCGTTATCCTCCATGAGTGCCCCTTTAACCACCTGGTCATCTAATGGCCCAAATGACTCTAAGAGGCCTCTGACTTTTGATGCGCTTTAAAAAGTTTGTATTATTAGTTTTTGCCTCTTTAGTGAGTCTCTGTTCAAATTATCTCTCAGCCTGACTTATTAACGTTTTACATCTAATTTTCCAGTGCTTATGCTCTTTCCTATTTTCATCATTAGAACAAGCTTTCCATTTTTTAAAGGATGCCTTTTTGGCTCCAATATCCACCTTCACCTCACCATTTAGTCATGCTGGCAGGTGATTTTTTTAAATTGTGGAATACATTTAATTTTGGCTTCCAAGTTGATGTTTTTAAATAGTCCCCAGTGCCTCTTGCAGACATTTAATTGAATCCTCTGTGGATGGGTGGTCTTCAATTTCATTGCGAGCCAAGCACCTCATGTTTCAAGCCCGTGTGAATGCCTTCCCCTCTCGTGTACTTGAGGGGCGGTTTCAGCACATCCCTTTCCCCTTACGGCTCTGCCCATTTGATCATTTAACAGCAGAGTCAGTAGATCATATGCTCTTGTACTGCCATCTTTATGATAGGGACAGAGAGGAGCTATTAGCTCCCTCTCTCCAGAGGTACCTGGGTAGGTCTGAGGAGGCATTATTGGGGGTTTTACTTGATAGCTCCAATCCTCTTGTTATTCGTAATTCGGCCACCTTTTTACTCCGGGCATTTCATGTCAGGAAAAACTTCCTTGAATTTAGGGTGCCTGATGTATAATCTCTGCCCACCTAAGTAATTTTGTACACTGTCCCTTTGATGAGATTTGTACTCTGGTGCTACCTGGAACTCTTTTTATCCTTAATCATTTATTAGTAATTTGTATAAGCATTGCCCTGCTTTGTCCAGGCTTTGTTTTGTGTATATTTTTTTTCTTTCTTTTCTTTCTTTGTGTATGCAATGATCACTGACCAAGCAATAAATTTGACTGACTGACTGTGGATGGGTGGGTTCTCCAGTTCTGGAGGAACCTTGTAGGGGAATCAGTTTCAGATCCCATCCACACAAAATCTTGCTTTGTGCCCCTTGAAGGCTTAAACCAGTCCAAAGTTATCTCCCTCGTTGCATGTAGCAATCATCTCCACTGACACTTTACACAAAAATGACTCTGAGCCAAACAAGGCAATCCAATTTAGTTGTCATGTGGTATAAGACCCCATACTAGAGTGTAATGACCTCCCAGCCACCTCTTATCATATAGCTGGGCCCATACCACTGGGTTGTGGTTTTTTTTCCAAAAGTGGGTCCCCAAACATAAAAACAAACATGAAGTTTTTCCCCATCTGGGTATCAACAGTTCTACAAGGCAAACATGTAAACAACTCAAAGTCTCTGGGTTCAGGATCTCCATTAGTCTATGGCGTCCGGAGCAGGGAGTCTTCCCAGGGCCACATGGGGGCACTGGGGTCTCACTCAGGGGAATTAGCTCTACCACTCTGCCACACCTATTCAGCCCAAGCCTTGGCTAAATCCCCCTTTTCTGGAAGGGGGTATCCTTGTATAGGACCCAGAGGATATCAAGTCCTAGTCTTTATTGGACCTACTGTCCACAATCCCTGGGACTGCCAGCTCAGTCGCCTCCACCCTGCAGACCCAGATCAGTCTCTCCACAGTGCACAGGAGCAACCCCCCAAAAGTCCTCAGGAGCCAGACCTCAAAGCCCCTGGCTCACAGTAAGCCTTCTCCAGACAGGAGGCTCCCTCCTGGGCATAGTCTCTCTCACTTGCTTGGGTCCCTCTGGTTCTCCAACCTTTAGCACCTTGGAGAGATTAGAGAAGGGTCTCCTTCAAGCTTCCTCCAGGGAGATGTTGCTCCTACAACTCCCAGGCAGAGACTGCCTCCTCTCTGCCTTGTCTCTCCTTATATACAAGCAGAGTGGGTGTGGCCAGGCTTCCTCTCCTTCAGCCTTAAAGGGCCAGCATCCTGTCCACTCTGTCTCTGGGATTATCAGCCTGTTTGTTCCACAGGCTGATCTTTCTCTCAGGCTGGCTCTCCCAGGCCCATGTGCTCAGCCCTCTGGCTGATCCAGGCAGCCCCCTTCTTAAAGGGGCAGCAGCCACACAGGACTGTTCCCTGCTACAGAGTCCATTCAGTCCCACCTGCTTCTCCCACAAAGTCTGTGTAGAAGTTCCTGGTCCATGCAGAGTTCTCCAAGACTGGGGTGTTTCCTCTGACTGGGTTGAGGCAATGAATGAATGAATGAATGAATGAATGAATGTATGCATGCATGCTTGCTTGCTTGCTTCCTCCTCCAACTCCTCTGTGATATGGTCAGTAGTCAGCTTTTATGCATCTCCCTGCTACTTCCTCTTTCACAGGATTGGCTCAGACCATCACATACTCTTAATCAGCTGACTGCAACTGGTAGGTGATAATTTCAGGCAGCTCAGCTAGTTACAAACTCTTGCAGAGAACTGCTGCCAATTTAGGTTGCAGCTTTTCAATAGCAGCATGTTTATAACTTTCCTGTTTGTTCTAGGAATTTTAAAGGCTGTTTTGCTTTAAAGCAGTCACCCGTTTACATCCTCACCATTGGGTTTTCACCTTCAACTCGATAGTGCTGACAGACCTGTATGTGCACCAGGCTACATGCAACCTAACTGAAGACATATGAGCACACATTCATGCACAGTCGCCCACACTGCAGGCTCCCTGTTCTCTGAGATTCCACCATGAGTGGGGACTGCATGTCCAGTGGGTGGTGACTACTTGCCAGTGGAGGCAAACACCTAATAAAAGGGCAGGTGGAAACGCATCAGGTGTGGGCTACTACGGGTTAATGTCTCATTTAACATCCTATGCTAGGGGTATATAAGATCATGAATGGTATGGAGATAGCAAGTAGAGAGCTGTAATGTATTGTTTCTCATAATGCAAGAACTGGATGACACTTAGGCCCTTTTTACACAGATGCTCTAACACCGATAAAATTGGTGTTACATTGTATTATACATGGTACAAGGCAACACTGCAGCCCTGCAACATGGGCCTTTTTCACATGAGGTGCCTCCACCCAGTTTCATTGGTATCGGTTTTACCGGTTACCGGTTTCAAAAAAGTACTGGTACTGGGTTTTTTTCCCATTGATTTCAATGGGGAAGCATCCCCACTGAAATCAATTACCCCCACCAAACCGCCCCCCTCCCAGGCTGCATGGGTGGAAGGGGGGACACACCCCCACCCTGCCAGTGCCCAGCCTGGATTTTTTAAACTGGACTGCTGGACCTGCGGGCTCCGGGCTGCCGCCGCCGCACCACCGGCTTCCCGGCGGCAGCCAGGGCTATTGCTGAAGGAGGCAGGTCTCCTCCGGGAGCCCTCCTGATGATATCAGGCACTGGCACTCTGGGTTAACCCCCCTGATCGCCTTTTACCTGCACTGTGGATGGTGGTGGCAGCGGCAGCAGTGCGGCGCAGGGCCGGCTTCAGCACTGGCTTCAGCGCTTCACTAGGCCTCCACCCATCTCCACCCAGAGAAATGCACCCCACCCACTGCAATTGGTGTTTAGTTACGCAGATGCCTCCACCCATCTCCACTCAGTGAAATGCACCCCACCCACTACAAGTGGTGTTTACACAGATGTCTCCACCCATTTCCACCCAGCGAAACTGGTTGGAGACATCTCATGTGAAGAGGGCCCATGTTCCAGGGCTACAGTGTTGCCCTGTACCATGTATAATAAAATGTAACACCCATTTTATCGGTGTTAGGGTGTTTTTAAATGGAAAACTTACAATTAAGCCGGCTCTTCCCCGTGTCAGATCGGGCAGGCGATCCTGCCCCCTCCGATGCGGATCACTGCTGTGCCGGCTTCACGGCACACTTCCGGGATATTTTGACGAGTGCGCATGCGCATTGAGTCTCTACGCCAGGTCTGATGCTCTTCTGAGCATCAGACCCGGCATAGAGAGAAAGGCGGGTGCCCGATCCCACCTCTGAACGATCCCGCTGACAAGCGGGATCGTCTAAAAGCGCCCCAAGAGTGTCTGTGTAAAAAGGGGCTTAATGAGGAAATTATCAGGTACTAGGTTTAAACCAAATGGAAAGAAGTATTTTTTTCAAACAACCCATGACTGACCTAGGGAACTCATTGCCATGGGATGTTGGGTGAAGGCTAATGGTATATAACGGAGTTCTAAATAGAATTAGACAAATTCATGGAGTATAGGTCCATCAGGTGGTCCTTAGACATGATGGTCAAGAGATGCATCCTCATGGTCAAGGTGTCTTGTCTGAGCCGTCTTGGAATTTTGCTTTAAGATCCATGCCTGATATTTTACTGTAGAATTCTTTCAGTGCAAATATGCATAATTTTCGTGCACTAAATGATGACAATTAATTTTTAACTGAGAGATTTTGAACGCATTTAGCTGAAAAATGTTTCTTCTCATTATTCCCTTCAAACTATCCATGACTTGAAACCTAATGTGTATATGGTTGCTAGCTATGGGATTGTGAATGTGATTGGAGACTTTTGTGTCACTGAATGCTCTAGTTAAGGGCTTCCCCCAAGATCCCTTTGGGTGAGAAAAATGCTAGATCTATTACTACTTTCCCCAACAGAAACTTCACTTTATTGAATAATTCATGTTGCATAATTATCTTTCAGGTTCCTGTCAGGAAAACTAATCACTATGTTATTACAGTGCCAGAAAGGGTAATTAAAAATTGATTACCATAGCAGTAAAATCCTTCCAAAGCAATTCAAAAGGTTTGGAATCAAGTTCTTGAATCTGTCAGCGTGGTAATAATATAAACTGTACAATGGTGTGAATTTGAATTAAGTCTTTTAAATGTTGGATGTGGATCCCATTTATCATTTGATTGGTTTGTTAGCAGAGTTTGTTAAATGAGGTGTTATTCTGCTACTTGAACAAAAGTTGGAGGCAGCACTTCATTTGAAAAAGCAATAACAGTGCCTGCACTGCCTTAGGCAAGTTGCTGGCTATGAAATCTCTGCTGTTCCAATTACACAATGTTTCCCAGGCACATGGAAATATTGCTCTGACATTTGATTAACCATCAAGCACAGTAATCGGTTTCTTATTGGCCTAGTTTCCTGTTTGTAGTCCCTAAAAGGACACTGTGTTCATTTGGGTTGCCTCGTTGCATCCAACTTGGCAGTGAAAGTGGCTGTACATATGTCTTCCGCTTACCAAATACATATGTGAGCTTCTAAAGCAGGGGTGAGTAGAGTTTCCAACCCCAAGAGTTGACTACTACATGACATACAAAGGTGTACCCCTTTGAAGTATCTGAGGCTGTATTCAGACAAGCATAATACTGGTATTATTCCCTATAAATCCAGATTGAAGACTATCATCTGAACAGCCATAAATAGTTCTAATTGTTATAAATATATTTGGAACGTACATACAAATCTAATCTAATCTATCTATCTGAATAAATATAAATAGAACAAATAGTTCTACTTACAATAAATACTTCTACTTCTGGCTTGAATCCTGGTTAAATGCTGGTATAGTTAAACCTGGATTTAAAGTTCTTATCTATGGTCCTTTTTAAATGGACCCCACCCATGTGTATGCTGTGTGGGCGAGGGGGGGCATCCGTGAGACCACCAGTGGGGATGGGTGGGGGTGCATGCACGCTCCCGTACTCCACCTCCACCGATCCCCCACGCACAAAAAAATTGGGGGAAACGGAGGTGCCTCTGTGCATGGAGATGGGTGGAAGTCCATGTGACCGGCCACCCACACACCATGGCTTCCACCCATCCCCCTCGCACCGTGGGTCCTCCCAGGCCCATGTAGGGTGGCCATACCTCCCCTTTAAAAGAGAATGCTTATGAAAAAATACAAGGTGCAGGGCTGCAATGGTTCCAGTGCATCCCTGCACCTTGTATTTTTCACAAGTGTCCTTATGATTATAATTCATTTTGTGTTGTTTTGGGTTTGGACAGCACTGTCTTAATAAATGGAAAACAAGTACCAGCGATGAAGTTATTATTATTATTATTATTATTAAACATTTATAAAGCGCCAGTAACAACCTGGCGCTGTACAGAACATACAATCAGCTGCGGTCCCTACCTGTGGCTTACAATCTAAAAGACAAGGAGGGGGAGACAAGGAGAGGGGACAGCGGGAGAGACATGGGAGAAGACAAACAAACATTCAGGCGGATGCGAAGTCTCAGGTGCGTGTACTTGGCTTGGTTACAAGGTGGTCGGTAGCAGCAGTCAGCAGAGGAGGGCTGACAGTAAGAGCAAGGGGAAAGACTAGAGGGCATTGGGAAAGGCAGCATGGAAAAGGTGGGTCTTGAGGAGGGATTTGAAGGAGCGGAGGGAGGAGGCAAGGCGGATGTCGGCAGGGAGGGAGTTCCAGGCATGCGGGGCAGCGAGGGAGAAGGGACGAAGGCGGTTGGGCGAGCAGGAGAAACGAGGGAGAGCGAGGGAGGGGACAGAGGAAGAGCGGAGAGCGCGCGCAGGAGTGCGTAGGGCGATTAGGTCCGAGAGGTAAGGGGGAGCTTGGTCATGGAGCGATTTGAACGTGAAAACCAGGAGTTTGAACAGGATACGTTCAGGAAGGGGGAGCCAGTGAAGGGAGAGGAGGAGAGGCGTTACATGGTCGAAGCGACGGGCAGAGTGAATGATCTTGGCGGCAGAGTTTTGGATCGCAACAAGGGGGGACAGGTGGGAGCGAGGGAGGCCAGCAAGGAGGAGGTTGCAGTAGTCGAGGCGAGAGATAACCATGGCATGAACAAGGATTTTGGCCGAGGAGATAGATAGAAAGGGGCGTATGCGGGCAATGTTGAGGAGAGCGAATCGGCAGGATTTGGCCACAGAGTCAATGTAAGGTTTAAAGGAGAGGTGCGTGTCAAAAATGAAGCCCAAGCTGCGGGCACGGAGAACAGGACGGATGGTGACCCCATCAATGCAGACGGTCAGGTCAGAGGGAGAGGAGGGGGATGGAGGAAAAATGAGGAGTTCAGTCTTGGCCATGTTCAGTTTGAGTTGGCGTCGGGACATCCAGGCGGAGATATCAGAGAGGCAGTCGACGAGGCGTGAGCGGATAGAGGAGGAGAGAGAGGGGGTAGAGAGATAGAGTTGGGTGTCATCAGCATAGAGATGGTATTGGAATCCGTGGGAGGCAATAATTTCGCCAAGGGACAGGGTGTAGATAGAGAAGAGGAGAGGGCCAAGGACAGAACCTTGGGGAACCCCAACCGAGAGGGGAAGGGAGGGGGAGGTCGACTCGGGGAGGGAGACATTAAAGGAGCGGTCAGAGAGGTAGGAGGAGAACCAGTCAAAGACAGAGCCACGGAAGCCCAAAGAGTAAAGCGAGTCCAAGAGGAGCGAGTGGTCGACAGTGTCAAAGGCAGCAGAGAGGTCAAGGAGGACAAGAACGGAGTAGTGGCGCTTCGATTTAGCGACAAGTAGATCATTGGTGATCTTGGCCAGGGCAGTTTCAGTAGAGTGGAGGGGGCGGAAGCCGGACTGGAGAGGGTCCAGGGAGGAGTTGGCAGAGAGGAGGTTCAGGCAGCGGGAGTAGACGACACGTTCCAGGAGCTTCGAAGCAAAGGGAAGGAGGGAGACCGGCCGGTAACTAGAGGGATCGAAAGGGTCCAGGGTAGGCTTTTTGAGGATGGGGGAGACAGTGGCATGTTTGAAGGCAGAGGGGAAGGAGCCTGTGGAAAGGGAGAGATTGACAACATGCAGAAGGGGGGGAGCGACAGTGGGAGCAATAGAGGTCAGGAGGCGGGAGGGGATCGGGTCAAGGGGGCAGGTGGAGGGGTTGGATGAAGAGAGAAGAGCAGAGATTTCCTGGAGAGAGGCAGGAGGGAAGGATGCGAGGAGGGAGGGGGGCGGGGGACGGAAGAGGGCGGGAGGCAATATCCCGACGGATCTTGTCAATCTTGGAGGTGAAGAACGACGCAAGATCCCGAGCAGCAAGGGAAGAGGGCGGGGGAGGGCAGGGGGGTTTGAGAAGGGAGTCGAAAGTAGAGAAAAGGCGGCGAGGGTCGCGGGAGAAAGATTCGATCCTAGAGGCATAATAGCGCTGCCTAGCTAGGGAGATAGCCGAGGAGAGGGAGGAGAGGGAGAATTTGTAATGGAGGAAGTCAGGGAGGGAGCGGGATTTGCGCCAGAGGCGTTCGGCAGCCCGGGCGCAGGAGCGGAGGTAGCGGATGGCAGGGGTAAGCCAGGGGCGGGGGTCGAGGGGGCGGACGGGGCGAGCAGAGGGGGGGGCAAGAGAGTCAAGGGTCGAGGAGAGAGAAGCGTTGAGAGCAGAGACAGCAGAGTCAGGGGAGGAGGAGGCGAAAACGGGGGGGAGAAGGGGGGAAAGATGTGCGGCAAACTCCGAGGGAGTAAGGGCCTGCATATTGCGGAAGGGGCGCATAGAGGGGGAGGCGGAGGGGGGTCGGTGGGAAAGGCTGAAGGAGCCGAGGAAGTGATCAGAACTAGGGAAGGGGTCAAAGGAGAGGTCAGTTAGAGAACAGTTTCGAGTGAAGATGAGGTCGAGGGAATGGCCGTCAGTATGAGTGGGGGAGTCGGTCCAGAGTCGGAGATTAAAGGAGGAAGCGAGAGAGAGAAAGCGGGAAACAGAGGGGGCGGAGGGCGTGTCAACGTGAATGTTGAAATCACCAAGGATAAGAGTGGGGGGGGGGTGTTTGCAAAGGTCCTTTGGGAAACAGTAATGACTGTTAGGAAAAGGAAATTAAATCAAGAGGCACTATCCAACCTTTGCAGTTTTCAGGAAAGAAAGTAACAAAGGTCGTTTTCACATGGATGGGTGTGGTTGGGGATGGGTGTGCTCACGTGTTGGGTGGGTGTCCCTTTACATGGACACCCAACCACCTCCATCACACGGGGCTTTCTCCAGTTTTCCGGATGGCACTGTGGGTGGAGATGGGCGGGTGATGGGTGTGCGTTGGAAGCACGTACGCACAAACACCCACCAACCATGGTGTTTACACAGGCGCACCCCCATCCCCCCACCCACCGTCAGCCCCTTTCCATGGACACTACCCCTACTGCAAACCCACTAGAACACCCATTTTTAAAAGGACCTGGGTGGGTGGTGTGGGTGTGTTGGTGCAGCGAGTGTAGGGGTGTGTGTGCCTGCTTACACAGACACCCACCCACCTACACCTACCGACATCCATCTCCACCCACGGAGCAGAGCCCGTTCTGTCAGAGGGCTGCGTGGGTGGAGGTGGGTGTGGGTCGGTGTGCGGCGGGTGTTGGTGTGTGTGTGGTGGGAGCACACATGCACAAACACCTGCCGCCCGTGGCGTTCACATGGGCACACACCCACTGCACACCCATCCCCCCCTCCTACCAGCGGCCATTTACAATGACTTCCCCCCTGCCTCACACCCGCCCGAACACCGAGCAGCGGGGGAGGAGGGGTCCATGTAAAAACGACCCATGTGAAAATGGTCAAAGAAACAAAGGCCTCATTACTCATCATCCAGACGTTTGACACTTGAAGAGGAAAAAAACCAAAACAGTTTACCATAACATCACATTAAGCAACATATTAAATTATGAAACCATACTGTTTAATAAAGTGAGAGTTCCACTCAATTTCAAATAGAATCAGACTCCTAATCTGCAGTATATTACGTAAGGGAATGTGAGGTAAAGCAGCACATGACAGATTTACTGTCAGAAAGCAAATTGAGTCTCACAAGATTATTTTTGTTGGAAGTGGAAGTATATTTATTACAGGTCTGTTGCAAGCTGTGCCAATGAAAAGTAGTGGTTGAGAATGCATGACAGATGTTGTTCATCTCTCTCTCTCCAGTTATTTACAATTCCCCTTTACAAGGACATGGGTTTTAATCCCAGATTTGTTTATTTGAATGTGGCATAGAAAGATAATATGTGGTGATATTCTCAGAATGGTATATCATTAATAAACAGTTGACAGATGTCTTTAATACTGAGATATCACATGATTAGTTAATGTCTGATCTCTTTATTGTAGATAAAGCTAAAGGCACCTATTTTTTTCAAAGACACAGTGGAAATGAGTAACACATAAATGTAGAAGAGTGTGTAAATTAAATGCTTTTAACAGGGCCAATACTGTAAGAGAGATTCCTTTCAGGAGGAGGGAAGTTAGAGACCTCAGCAGAGAACCAGACACCCACTAAAATTTTCCAGACACATCATATGATTTTAGCATCCTTTCATATGTCTTGAGGCACTATATGGGAGATGGTCTCATGGGATATAGATGAAACAGGAATTTGTAAAAATACTCATATTCATCTAATAAGTGGCCAATAAGTCAACTGCAGTCCGGGAGATGATCCTCGACCAGGCGGCCGACCTCGCATGTATTACGGAGACCTGGATGGACAATGCGTTGGTGCCTATATTGACTGACCTTGTCCCAGCTGCGTACTCCGTGCAGCATCAGCCTCGGCTGGGGGCCATTGTTTTTAAGGATACTGTAAGGTGGGGGGCAGAGGAGCATGGGTGGATACTGGGCTAAGGGGAGGGCACGGGGCCAGGGATAAGGACTTCAACTTGGGGCCGTCTCTCCGCTGGTACACTGGGTTACCAGAAATCCCCTCAGGTTGTCAGGTGGGCTTTCCTCCGTTCAGAAGGCAACCCGTGTCATCATAGGGGAGGACAGAATGTGCCACCAGGAGTCTAGCAAGGGAGGGGGGGAAACCAGTTATTCTCCACAACACACTACCCAGGGCACCAAAGTGAGGCAGGGGAAGGGGATCCAGGTGGGAGGGGC
>QEPC01006449.1:67523-85011 GCA_003113815.1 Sphenodon punctatus | reverse complement strand
AGGTTGTGAAGAGCTTTATAGGTGAAGACTAGGAGCTTGTGCAGGATTCGTTCAGGAAGGGGAAGCCAGTGAAGTGAAGAGAGGAGGGACTGCACATGGTCGAAGCGACTGGCGAGGTAGATGACCCTGGCAGCAGAGTTTTGGACAGAGATGAGGGGAGAAAGGTGAGACCGGGGAGATATTATCACTATCTGTGCCAATAACTAGAGGAGTTCGTCATGTTAGTCCCCCTTCTTTTCAGTCTTTATATAAATGGAGTTATAGAAGCCATGACAGTTTTTCCTTTCACCCCATCTCTGTGGGCAGTACACCTGTGTCAATTTTACTCTATTCAGATGACACAATATTAATTTCACAAACACAAATAGGACTGAGATGATTGATACAAGACTTGTGTGTATTGTAGTGAAGAATCCATGAAAGTTAATTTTTCAACAACTAAGGTTATGGTGGTGGGAAGATCCTGTTTACACCACCAATGTTACATAATCTCCCATATAATAGAGCAAGTCGGATGGTATAAATCCCTTGAGGTAACCTTTTCCCAGTTAACCTTGTGGCATCCGCATTACAAGACCATACTTGCTCAAACTAATACTACTTGCAAGAGGATCATACGTTTTTATTATTCAAGAGGGGGCAAATGACCCCCCCCCCAATTCCTTTATGGAGTACCTATTTGGGGCTTGCAATTGATTAATGAGTTAGACACTCTCCAGAACAGATTTCTTAGAGCTATTCCTCATACCCCCCCAGAGCACCCCTTCTGCTTTATTAAGGGCAGAAAAGGGTTCCCGTTCGATAGCTTGACTTGCTAAAAGTGATATTTTGAAATATTGGCTCTGAATTAATTTTTATGAATTGGTTTTTTTTTCTCAGGATGTGTTTTCTTTTTCCGGAGTGGGTCCATGGGAAAAAGGTATTGACCAACTTCTATCGTCACATGGTTTCCCTAAGACCTATCTCCTTGCTGTGACCCATGCCAAGTCACTGAGTTTAATTAAATGTTGGGTACGGGACCAGGAACAACAGATGCTAAGAGAGGCAAATTCGCAAAATGTTACACCGTTATATAGCTCCTTTTCTGTCCCTAAATATCTGTGCTGTCCATTTGAAGTTTCAGATCCGCATTTACTCTGGCCAGGTTTAATTTACTACCTTGCGCGGTACTAGCAGGTATATATGCAAGGATTCCTTATGATCTGAGATTATGTCAATATTGCTCACAAAAAGTTGTGGAGTCATTATCTCATGCTAATCATTGGTGCAGGGAAACAGTTATTAAAGATTAAAAAATCAGTTCTGCTGGCTAGCGCTTGTGCAGTCGAGAAGCCGACTACCGCTGTTTACTTTAAGTAATAAAAGAGCATCTGGAAAGGTACGTGACATTTAGGAATGTTACGTATTGTTCAGTCATTCGCTGCATGGAGAGGATTTTGAGTGATCTCGCTCCCCCACCCAGATGACTTCAGCCCCCAGACTGCAGAGGTTTGGAGTATGAGATCACCACCGAGTAGAGGTGTGCACCAGGGGCCCGTGTGGTTTTTTGTTTTCATTTATCATTTTCATTATTTAAATCTGTCATTTTTGTTTTCATAAATAACAAATTAACATGAACTTAAGATATGTACTTAATTCGTTATCATACATACTTTTATTAATATTTAATCACTAAATAAACTTTCACATTTTCTCATTGTTAAGTATTAATTTATTATCATAATTCGATGACAAACAATTTTTTCAAACTACCTTAACTCTGTCCTTTTGCACAGAATTGCATTGTATACAACCAATAGTATAAAGTTGTCTACACTGACAAGGGCAACCTTTCATTGTATAAAGTGTATACAATTTTTGTTCATGTTGATGTTAATTTATGAAATATTGGTAGAAATTTTTGAAATAATTTCCATGCTTTTTGACGTTTATGTTTTGTTGTAATGTATGTAGTTAAATGATTTTTAATTGTAATTGTAATGAATGGTCATGCTAATTGGAGTTAAGCTAGAGTAAAATTCATTTTATGCAATGTTTTTGAAAACAAAAGTTTTTTGTTTTTAAAACTGTTGTGCCTTTAACAGTATTTTAAACTCTTTGTTTTGGTTAATTTCCCCATTTTTTGCCATGTGATTAGTAAGGTAATGAAAGTGTTGAACTATGGATTGCTCAAAATCCTCCCCAGAGACTGAATGACTAAAAAGGTGCGTACCTTTCCATACCACCACATGTGTGAACCTGCAGAACTGAATAAGTACTACGGAAGGAGGCAGACCTATCTATGTAGTTGCAGAGAGCCCTCCTGACATTGAGTTTATGCCAGACCCATTCATCGGGATAGGATGGTTTGGGGCAGGAGGAGGGTAGGATTATGCCCTGCTCCCTATGAAACTGAATATCTACCTTGGGGAAGAAAGCCGGGTAGAGGCGGAGAGTAATGGAGGACTCATTGAATGAGCAAAGGTTGGGTCGATGGAGAGGGCACTCAGTTCCGAGACCATCCAAGCCAATGTGATCCCCACTAGAAATGCCAGCTTTAGAGAGAGAGAGTAAAGAAAGACCTCTCTGAGGGGTCGAATGGAATCTTCATCAATGCCCTCAAAACTAGATTTAAGTTCCAGGATGGGAAACGATGTATTACAGAAAGGGAGAGAACTCTTGTGGCCCTTAGGAAGCGGACCATGTGTGGGTGTTTAGCTAGTCTTACTCCCTGTAACATGATAATTATGCTGTTCAGGGCTGCTATCTGACACTGGAGAGTGTTGGACTTTGATCCCTTATCCAGCCCCTCCTGAAGGAATTCTAGGACTGCTCTAAGGGGATCCTTGGAAGGTTGAATGTCCCTGTGTCTGCACCATTGTGAGAAAGTGGCCTAGGTTCCCTGTTAAATGTGTTTGGTGGCTGGCAATCTGGACTGCAGCATGTGTCGATGACCTGGTTAGAGTAGCCCAGTTTCCTCAGGGCTCGCCACTCAATATCCAGGCTGTTAGTTTCAGAAGTCTTGGGTTGCCAAAGAGGAGAGAGCCCTGTGACAGGAGATCGGGGTCTTCTAGTAGGTGGAGTGCTCAGGTATTGCAGGTCTGTGAACTACGGGTGTCTCAGCCAGTAAGGGCCAATTACAATGACGGCTGCCCATTCTCTCCTGATCTTCATCACTGTTTTGCTGAGGAGTGAGAACAGGGGGAAGATATATAGTAGCCCTTGAGGCCGGTGGGAGTTTAGCTCATTGAATGTCACGGTGTGATGGTCTGGGAACCTAGATATGAAGAGAGGAATCTTTGTGTTGTTTACCATGGAGAACATGTCCATCATCGGGTGACCGAACTTTTGGGTGATCATCTGGAATGCCTTGTAGCTGAGTGACCATTTCCCCGGGTCGATCGTCTGACAGCTCAGCCAGTCTGCCCATATGCTGTTAACCCCTTTGATATGTACCACTGTCAGGGAGCTCAGGTTGCACTCTGCCCAGGAGATCAGGAGAGTGGCCTGGCGATGTAGCAATTCAGAGCAGGATCCTCCTTAGTGATTCACACATGCCTTTGCCACAGTGTTGTCCATATAGATGAGTACGTGTTTGCCCTGTAGAGATGGGGTCAGGCCTCTTAGTGCTAGGTAGATTGCCCAAAGCTCCAACCACTTTATATGATGTTTCATTCCCATGGCAGCCATTTGCCTTGTACCGAGTTGTGTTATGCCTGAGCTCCCCACTCTAGCAGCCTCGCATCTGTCATGAGTGAGACCCTGTCCAGGTCTGATAATGGGACTCCCATACTGAACCTGTCTTAGTCCATCCACCAGTGGAGGTACTGTTTGAGCTGAGCCGGATTCTTGATCCAGGTTTCCTATTTTTTGCAACGTTGTCCTGCCAGGGGCAGAGGAAGTGCTGTAGGGGTCCGGCGTGGTATCTTGCCCATTGCAAGATCCACAGACATGGAAGCATCAGGCCCAGAAGACTGGTCAGTGCCTTGAGCCAGGCCTTGTACTGATAACAGATTTGACGGGCCAAGGCTCTCAGTTTCTCTTGTCTCTGTGTGGTGAGAAATATTCTGAACTTCTTGGTGTCCAGAATAACCCCCAGGTGCTCGAGGGCTTGAGACGGAACGAGGTGGCTCTTTGTCAGGCTGCTGATGAACCCATGGTCCTGTAGGTATTTTATTGTCCTACGGACATCTGTGATGGCTCTGGCCTTGGATGGCAACCAAATAAGAATGTCGTTGAGGCACAGGTGAAGTCTTATCCCTTCTTTTTGAAGGTTGGCGTATGGCGATGAATGGGATCAGCACCTTGGTGAATGTCCTCGGAAAGGTGGCAATTGCGAAGGACAGCACCGTTTACTGCCAATGTTATTGGGCGTACATGAACCTGATCCATTGTCTGTGTGATGGTAGAATGGGGACAGGTAGGTAGGCTTCCTTGAGGTCAAGGAATTTCCGACACTTGCCCTTGGAGACTGCTAGACAGATGGACTGGAGAGTCTCCATTTTGTCCATTTTAAACTTCTGGACCCATATGGCTTCATTGAAGTTCTTGATGTCCAGGACAGCACACCATTCATCTGACTTTTTTGGGACCAGGAAAAGGATGGAATAGAGTCCAGATCCAATCTCTCCTCGTGGTATTGGCTCTATGGCTCGAATGGTGTAGAGTCTGTGGATCTCCTTCTGCATGGCTATATGTTTCTCTGGATTGGAAGACACTGGAGAGATACAGAAGGAGGTTAGATTAGAGGGGAATTGGTAAAATTTGATAGGACATCCCCTCTGGCTTGTGTGAAGGAACCACTTGTCTGAAGTTGCAACCTGCCATTGTTTTGCAAACAGTTGCAACCTGCCCCCTAAGGCTTGGGGTTCCTGAGGGGCTTGATGTATGTAGTCATGCATCTGGCTTAGGGTGGGGGGCGTCCCTGCCATGCTTGGGGTCTTGGCCCTCCTGCTCCCTTCTGCCTATACCAGCGGGGCTTGTGTTTTGGAGAGTAGATTTTATGAGAGTCATATGTCCTTCTGCTGCCACCTGCTGGTGGCTAACCTGAACGGGAGTGACGAAAAGACTTGTTAGAGATGCCCAGGCTCTGTAATGTTTGTTTCTTGAATTTATCAGAGGCATCAAGTAAAACCTTACCCAAGCAGCCCCCACCACCACCAAAAAAAAGCTTTTCTCCCTGAAAGGGACACCCCACCAGAGTATTCTTAGCAGTGTTGTCTTCCTTCCATGATCAGAGCCACATGCGTCGGTGAGTGACTACTGCTCTGGCTGCCCAGGAAAGGATGTCAGTGGAGATGTCCGCTATGAATGCTTATGCTAGCTGCATGCAAGTGGCCAATATAGTGGTCATTTTCATGGGTACACTGGGGTCTCTGCCTCGTTTTACCCAGGTCACTAGGGCCCTGGAGCAGTAGGAAGTAATAGTAGCCACCTTAATGATGGAGGAAATCTCCTGAAAATTTCTCCTGAGGTTGATCTCAATACCCTTGTCTGTCAGGTCTTTAGGGAAACATTTTCCTTCCTTGGGGAATACTGCGTTTTGGGCTAGAGATGCTGCTACAGCATCCACCTTAGGGACTGATAGATGGGTTTCCTTATTCCGAGAAAGTGAATAGAGGGACTCCTGAGTCCTGTTCATTTTCCTAGCCTTATTAGGGAGTTGCCACTTCTTTTTTATGATTTTTTGAATAGGCCTTATCCCGAATCATACCCCTGGACCTAGGCTTGGGTACATATTCTCTTTCTGACTCCTCCTCAGAGGACTTAGAGGAATCTCAATTTTTCTTCTTTTCCCTGAGGTGTAGAGCCTTAATAACCAGGTCAAAGAAATGATCCTCCGCCGACACACGCCTACCCCCCTGGACCAGCACGAGATGGCTGCCTTAGGAAAGGTTCAGGCTTGCTCCTCCCCCGCAAGCTTCAGTTTTTTGCAGCTGGGGAGAAGTAAAAGCCGGCGAGGAGGAACTCCCTTTCCGGGTCAGAAAAAGCCTCAAGGGTAGGCTCTGGTGTCTCCCCCTCTTCAGGAGAGGAGTGGGAGTCTTCCTGGTCAGAGGCCTGATGCCATTCGAGTCTCAGGAGTCTGAGGCCTCATCTTTCCCTTCTTCCGAGGGCCTGGAGGTATTTTTATTTCCCTGTCTTTTGCCTTTTGCTCTAGCTGCCTTGGGGGTTGCTCCCCAAGCCAAGGCAGAAGCCCCTTCCCCTTCTCAGGAGTGTAAGCACTCAGTCTCCTCTGACACTGATCCTGATAAGTGGGGGGAATCCAGCAGTGCCTGGTGACCTTGCGGGGGGTTTGGGGAAGAGGGAGTTTTTCCTTACACTGTGGTCTGGAGGGACCTTTATGGGGATGCCCTTTCCCCGTGGGTTTGGCAGGAGAGTGTTTCCTTTTTAGCTCTTTTAGAATCTCCTGGAGGACCATCATATGAGGGTCCATGGGGGTAGGAAACAGATCGTGCTGTGGGCTTACTGTGTCTTCGGCCTCCGCAAACTCCGCCGCCACCTCCAGGGCATGACTCCTCATTGTCATCATCCTGGTGATTAGGAGGGCCTGCTGGCAGCTCCCTGGTCACCGCCAGCAGCACTAGCTCAGGTGATGCCCTGCTGGGGCTGCTGAACGCACTGAAGAGCCGGGCGGGCTCATTCTTTCATACTTTCATTCTCCCCAACGCTGCTGGAAAAAACTGAAGCCTTCGGGGGAAGAGCAAGCCGGCACCTTTCCTAAGTCAGTGAGCTGGTCTAGGGGGGTAGGAGTGTTGGCGGAGCACTGCTAGAGGCTGGCACTGCTTCTCGTTCCAGAGTCTCCTACCAGCCTATGGGTATGCCTTTCAAAAGGAACTCTTCCCAGCGGAAGAGGGTTAATGGAAGAGGGAATCCTCCCTCCCCAGCACCAAGGAAAAGGCTCTAGGGGGCCATTCAAAGTTGTTTTGTGGGGGGAAATCTTCATTCTAGATGGAGGCTGCCTAGCCTGCATTCTCTTGGTGTGGAGACAGATGAAGAACTGGAATACAGGAGCTAGATCCCATCTGAGCATGCTCCAGCTAAAATGCCTCCTAGTAGTTGTGGTGGGGATCTAACCCACTATTTTACAACTGGCCAGTCAGAAGGACTCCCAGGGAGAAAAATCCTCCATCATTAAAGTAGATGTGAATTTTGTCATTGACTTTAATGGCAAAGCAAATCCAGCATTCTGTGTAACCTGCAATTTCCTTCATTCCCAATCCCCATACAAACCCATAGTATGTTAATTACTTAACCCTATGATAAGTTTCAGTATTGGTGGAGTTGATGTCTAATCAATTCACTGGCCCCATATAAATGCAAGTCCATAACCTTAGCTGCAGCTTATTCAGTCAGCCCATTTTCCACTTACTGGCATAGACAAAGCGGAAAGACACCTCTTTGTCCAGTGAAGGTATTATCCCATGCAAGAGAATACAGTCCCATGCAGAAATGTCAAATGAGCCTTTTGCCAGTAAGTGTCATTTGCCCTTTGTCAATAAGAGTTCTTTCCATCGAGTGCATTGAGGAACACTAACTTGAGCTAACAGGCTCATAATTCACAAGGGCATTAAACATGCAGTATATAGCATGCTCAGCTGATAACAGAAACAAACACTAGTATTCAATACCTCATTATCAATTTCCAAAAATAGTTAGCTGTTATATAATTACATATTACAGTATTGGCCACATACTGCAGTAGTAACACTATTAAAAGAGGTTGTGTTATCTACAATTATTATAGAATGCAGAAAAATGTTTGCAGTAATGAAATCATTGCATTTTCAACCAAAGATAGCATACTCTAGCTGACATTTTATCACAAATCTGAGAGGAATAAAGGTCAGCAAAAGCATTTTCCCTATGAACACAGTAACTGTTCAGTGGTTTCACCTTTCCACATCAGAAGCTCTTCAATCATTTTTAGTTTAATCAAATGTTTATATTTTAAGGAGCAGTCATGGTTTAAGAAACAGTATCTATCCAGCATGAAATCAAAGTGTGTACATCAAATACAGCAATAAGTGCTAAAAAAAAGCACAAATGTTGCTACAAGATTTAATCATCTCAGAAAGATTCTGTTCTCGTTCAGTGTTTAAGATAAGAGTTATCTTCTCCCTCTTGTGTATAGTTCAAGAGACAAATTCATTGTATTTAACAAAAAACGTGGATATTCCATAATCAAAAAGCCTCTGATTTCCAAGAAGAGTTAAGGCTCTTGCAAATTCAATCATGCACTAAAAAGCATGGAAATTGCAAAAAGGTTCCTGCCTTAACTTCCATGCCATCTTAGCAGTAAAGACGTTGTCTCAAATATTGTGTTCACTTACAATTTAGGATCCATGCACCCACACTTCGCCTTTGTCTTTTCGCCCCTAATCCTCTTCCTCTTTGCAGGTTGGGGGCAACACTGAAGCTGGGGACAGAAGGTCATGAGCTGGCCCCTCACCTCCTCTGTTTCCTCTTTAAGAAAGAGAGAACTTAAGAGTTCTGACTCCCACCCCTTCTCCCCCTCTTGGTCCCAGCCCTGTAACAGAGAACTCAGGACTCCTGGCTTCCAGCCTCTCCACCCCACTCTAATCCAGTAGGCTGAACTCCCTTCACTGGCAACTCAATAGTCCCTGTTCCAAGCCTGTTCTCCTCTCCCCTGCTCTCAACCTTGTAAAAGACAACCCAAGAGTTCTGGGTCCAAGTTGCCCATCTAACCCTGTAGCCCCCACTTCCCTCACAGAGAACTCAAAAGTCCTGGGAAATACAATATTTGTCTGTTTGTGTCATATGGAACAGAAGTAAGGGGGGGGAGGGGTGAAATGCCAAAAAAAAAAAAAAAAAGGAGAGGAAATGGTACAACAGGGAGTAAGGCTATTGGGAGTCAAAGGATAGGGAGTCAGCTATGGTAAGTGGCTACAATAATACATGGGTGGATGACAGAAGCAGAACCTGACTGTGGGAATCCATACTCAATCCCTGCTCCTGTCATCCACCCATGCCCCCATTTGCCCATGCCCCTCCCTCCCACTAACCCCCGGACCTTATATGTCCCCTCTTCCTGCCCCCTCTGTTTAAATGCAGATTCAAACCAAACCTTTAACTCTCTCCCTTCCACAGACCTTCATTCCCCCTGTTTAAATGCAGTCAAATTGAACCTTCAGCAATCTCCCTTCCACAGGCCTTGTTCTCCTCCTCTCCCCACCTCTAAATATGCAGCCATCAAAGTTCAAACTCCGAATCTCGACTTTTAAACACTTGAGTCTTTATAGCTCAAGCTAGACATCCCATACGCTATAACAGACTCATGTTGTCAGGACTGGGTCTTGAGCGCACAGCCCTGGAGGTTCTGGAGTGCTTCCTCAAGGGCTGGTGCCATTTTGGGTGGTGCTAATGACCTGGTACGGACTCCTGTGTCCTCCTTCGTGCCTTTGCCCCCTGTCTTGCCACACCCTTCCCCAGCTGTGTCCTGTTTCCTTGGCCTTGTCTCCCAGCTTCCTGTTTAACCACAGGGCAGCATATAATCTGTGGTGTGGCCACAGGAAGTTGTGGGAGAAACTGCTCTTACCTCCCTGTGCACAAGACAGTGCGAGCTATCTTGTGAACCCTACCTTTCCCTGTTGGGCCCTTCCCACTCTCTCCCTCCCTGAGGGTTGTTCATCCCCTGTGGTGTGTGTGAGTTCATGGGTCTTTGCCCTTCCCTTCCTTATTGTATGCCTCATCAATGTAGTCTTTGTCTCTCCTTGTGTGCAACCCTTAATATTGACCCTGGTGTTACATCCGGTCTCCCGTGTTGTCTGTTCTGGTGATGTTGGGGGTTCCCCCTGTAGCCCAGCTTTGATCTCAGGCCCCCACAAGCCTGTGGTCCCCTGTGGCTCTGCTTGGTTCCCTTCCTCCAAGCTTGTGTTCCCCTGTAGCCCAGCTTTGATCTCAATCCCCTCCCCCCCACAAGCCGGTGTCCCCCTGTGGCTCTGCTTGGTTCCCTTCCCCCAAGTTTGTGTCCCCCTGTGGCTCTGCTTGATCTCAGTCCCTCCCCCCACAAGCTGATGTCCCCCTGTGACTCTGCTTTGTTCCATTCCCCGCCAATCTTGTGTCCCCCCCTGTGGCCCTGCTTGGTCTCGTTCCCTTAAGGCTTGTGTTCCCTCCTCACCTTGCTATCTCCCTGTGATGTCCCTGCCCTGCTCCTCCCTCCCCTGTATCCTCCATTGTTATTCTTTGCACTCCATTGCCCCCTGCCACCTTGGGAATCCTGCTCCATTTCCTGTTCCTATAACCTCAATGATGAGCTGCACACTCTGAGGCTGGGTTTCCCGGCTGTAGGAACGAGAGCAGTCTCAAACACCCAAGCTGACAGGCTTTCCTTTCCTGGTGTTTTCCCCCCTGGACTGGGCCTATAGTTGCCCTCGGGGTATCGGTTCCCATGTCCCTACCCCATGACACATGTAATAACAGCCCCATCTCCCATGTGGGCAGAAAATGTATATTAGTATATTTTTAATTTATTTTTATAGATTTATACTTCGCCCCTCCTACAAACAGCTCAGGGCAGCTTCCAGCAATAAAAACACATACAATATGTATAAAACAATTTAAAAACAAATCAACAATACCAACCATATTAAAACAGGGCCCGAAACCTCACTTAAAATAATAAATAAGGTAGGGGAGCTAAAACCCTACCCGCCTACCCCCTCCCCTCCCCAAAGGCCTGGGCGAACAGCCAGGTTTTACAACTTCGCTGAAATGTCAACAGGCTTGGGGCCAGGCGAGCTTCCTCCGGAAGGGAATTCCAAAGGCACGGCCTGGCCACCGAGAATGCTCTCTCCATTGTGGCCCCCCGCTTAATGCGGGGGACCTCCAAGAAGGCACCAACTGCAGACTGAAGGAGCCGCTCTGGGGCACGGAGGGCGAGGCGGTCCCTGAGGTATGAGGGGCCCAGATCATGAAGGGCCTTATAGATCAACACCAAAACCTTGAACCTGGCTCAGCACGCTACTGGCAACCAGTGCAGAGTCCGGAGCACAGGTGTAATGTGCTCCCGGCAACCTGTCCCCATAAGGAGACGGGCTGCTGCATTCTGCACTAGCTGCAGCCTCCAAACCGGGAACAAGGGAAGCCCCACGTAGAGTGCATGGCAGTAGTCCAGCCTCGAGGTGACGAAGGCATGGATGAGGGAGGCCAGGTCCGGGCCGGAGACGTACGGACACAGCCTCCGCACCAGGCACAACTGGTGGAAAACCATCTTCATGACTAACTCCACCTGCTGCTCCAGGCGCAGCTCTGCATCCAGCACCACCCCTAGACTCTGGACATGCTGAGCTATAGGATGACGAACCCCCCCAATCATGGGGGCCACTACCTCCCTCTCTCTCCCCACCAACATCACCTCCGTTGAGTTTTAGTCTGCTCTGCCACATCCATTCTGCCACGGCCTCCAAACACTGGTACAGCAATGAGACAGCAGGGGCTGGGTCAGTTGAAAAGAGAGGTACAGCTGAGTATCATCAGCATATTGGTGACATCGTAACCCGAACCCTCGCACGACCTCCCCCAAGGGCTGCATATATACATTGAATAATAATGGAGATGGAATAGAACCCTGCAGAAGGCCACATGATAAAGCACAGGGGCAAGATGTCTCCTCCCCCAGCACCACCCACTGCCTTCTCCCCAAGAGGAATGAATGGAACCATTCAAGAACAGTCCCATCCAGACCTCCCAGGTCACGCAGACGTCTCAACAGCAGCCCATGGTCCACGGTATCAAAAGCGGCCGAGAGATCTAGCAGGATGATAAATGTTGAACATCCTGCATCCATCTCCCGGTGGAGGTCATCGACCAAGCCCAACAATGCCATCTCAGTGCCATAGCTGGGACGGAACCCAGATTGAAACGGGTTCAGGAAACTGATGCTATCTAGATGCGCCTGGAGCTGGAGCGCCACCGCCCAATCAATAACCTTCCCTAAAAAGGGAAAGTTAGAGACAGGTCGGTAGCTGGCGACCATGTCCACGTCCAAGGATGGTTTCCTCAGCAGGGGGTGCACCATAGCCTTCTTGACGCTGGACGACAACCTCCCCTGCTGCAAGGACACATTCACCACCCTCACCAGCACCGTCCCCATCCCCAATGTCTCCCTGGAGGCTTTCACCAGCCAGGACAGGCATGGATCGAGTTCACAACAGGTGGCCCTCACAGACCTCAGAGCATCCGCCGCATCGGCCGGCGTCACTTCCTAAAACTCTCACCACAAAGGTGGACCAGACGGGGCCTCCATCACCTCGCGCTCTCCCCTTACTGCCCCTAATCCAGCATCAAAGTCGCTCTGAATCCAAGCGATCTTGTCTGCGAAGTAGATGACAAACTCCTCACAGCGGGCCTGGGACAAGTCCCCGTCCAAACGGAGGGGGGCCGGACTGACCAGCCCCCGCACCACCCAAAACAGCTCCGCCGGGAGTGACTTTACAGATGCTGTGAGGACAGCAAGGAACTCCTTCCTTGCTGTCCTCACAGCCTCAACATAGGACCGCAAATGGGTCTTATGGAGAAGTCGGTCGGAGTCAGATTGAGTCCGACGTCAGCGTCACTCCAGCCTCCTGCCTACTCGTTTCATACACCGCAGTCCCTCAGTAAACCAAGGTGCCCTGCGGTGATGAGACCGAGGCAGAGGGCGTCTCGGAGTCGCCCTGTCAATGGCCTCCTCCAGCAAGCTATTCCGATACAGCAAGCTATATGCCTATACAGAACATAGCACTAACATGGTAATCATAGTAAATAGTAGCAATAATATAATAAACAAGAGTCTCTAATTGTTACTTACTTATTGTTGAGTAACAATAATCAACATGCTAATTAGTTTCTTATATAATCAATATTGATATTTTGATGTCTCCTTATGGAATACAGAGTATTATTAATGGTGATTTACCCCCTCCCCTAACTTCGGGGTAATAATGTACACATTTGGGTTCCCATTACCATCCCAGCATACTTTTAAAAGAGATGGCACTCATTATTAACAGTACTATGTTGCTGGAATATAAATAGAAAGAAAACAAAAATGCAAATAAAAACTTGTTGATTGGCAGCTGCATGAACTCCTGGAAGCACCTCATTAATTTTCTATTCTGATGATAAAACAACTAGAAGAGAGAACTTGACAGCTGTATTCTCTTGGGACACCATTTAGTTGAAACTAAGAGGAAAAAGTTTAAGCTGACAGCATCCTACAGACAGAACTTTGTTATGCTGGAAGCAGATTATAAAATTATGCTGATATCAGAGATTGGGTTTATGGAATTTTGGTCTTGTCCTGTTTATGTGGATCAGTTTCAATTGGAATTTTATTTATTTTATCACCCACCAATGCGGGGGAGGTGCTTGGGCCAATGAGGGCAACCATTTGTGAACTAGATCATTGCTTGTCCTGGCTGGTGAAAGCTAGCCGGGAGACATTGCGGCCATTGCTGGCTGGGTTTGTAAATACCACCCTTCAGGAAGGTAGAGTGTGAGACACCCTTAAAACTGTGGTTGTCTGACCCCTGCATAAGAAGCCATCTTTGGATGCTGACTCCCGGGCCAGCTATTGACCCGTCTCTAACCTTTCTTTTTTAGGGAAGGTTATTGAACAGGTCGGTCCCGTCAGGTCCAGGTTCATCTCAATGTCATTGGATTCCTGGACCTGTTCAGTTAGGCTTTTGTCCTGGGTATGGCACAGAGGCTGCACTTGTTGCCTTGATCAATGACCTGTGCCTTGAGACTGACAAGGGGAACCCTACCCTGTTGATCATGTTAGATCTTTTGGCAGCGTTGGATACCATTGATCATGAGGTGTTGTTGACACAATTTCAGGGCCTGGTGGGGGTGCACATTCTGGTCCTTCCTGTCAGGGAGGTCCCAGAGAGTGGTGATGGGTGATTCTCGAGATGACTATGAGCACTTTGCCTCTGGGGTCCCGCAGGGTTCTATTCTGTCTCCCCTCTTGTTCAATATGTATATAAGGCAGCTGGACAAGGACATTAGGCAGTTTGGGGTAAAGTGTCATCAGTATGCTGTTGACACACAGCTCTACTGCCCCTTTTCATTTGACCCAGGCCCTGCAGTCTCGGTGTTCACCAAGTGCCTGGCTGCTGACGGGGACTGGAGGATGATGAGCCAATTGAAGCTGAATCCAGAGAAGACTGAGGTGATGATGGTTCACAGGTCTTGTCACTTGGAAGGGATTGGGACTCCTGTTATTGATGGGGTCCAACCCACTCTGATCAGTCAGGTTCACAGCCTTGGAGAGCTTCTGGACCCCTTGCTGCACCTGGATTGTCAGGTTGTAGAAGTAGCCAGGAGCACATTTCACCAACTCCACCTGATGAGGAGGTTGCGGCCTTTTCTTTTCGATTCAAATATGGCCACCATCATCCATGCTTTCATCACCTCAAGGCTAGATTATTACAATGTGCTCTACGTGGAGCTGCCCTTGATGATTGTTCAGAAGCTGCAGCTGTTGCAGAATGCAGTGGTTCCCCCTCCTTCCGGGGGCGGGGTGACGGGAGCATGTTATACCGGTGCTCCGAAGTCTGCATTTGCTTCCTATGCCTTTCTTGGCACAATTAAAGATACTGGTTTTGACCTTTAATTTTTATTTATTTATAATAAAATTTGTATGCCACCCCCTCCTGCTAAAAGCATCGCAGGGCAGCTAATATATTAAAACAATAATATGATTTAAAACACTATTAAAACACAATATAAAAAACAACATACCCCCCCACCCTAACCCAACCCATCCACCCCCTCTCCCTCAGGAAAAGCACAGTGGAACAGCCAGGTCTTACATTGTCTATGGAAAGAGGGGAGGTCGGTAATCAGGCGGACCTCCAACGGGAGGGAGTTCCACAACCATGGTGCAGCCACAGAGAACACCCTCAGCAAGGTCAACACCCGAGAAACCTGGGGGACCTTGAGGAGGGCACCCCAGGCCAACCACAGGGGTCGATCCAGGACCTGGAGGGTGAGGCAGTCCCTCCTAAATGGTCTGGGCCACACACATCTGAAAGATCATCTGCTCTTCCATGCCCTATTGTGGCCCCTATGATTGTCCAGGGTACCATCCATTAGCCTTGTTCATCCATTAGCATGGTCACACACAGGCTTCCTTCTCCCCTCTGCCCTCACAGCTACCTTCAAAACTCTCAAGTGTCCTGCATCATGCTAAACTTCATGGATCTTGTAGGGATTTTGAGAGTTTTCCTAAAATCTCATATAACTGCTGCAAAATCCTACACAGGGGAGAAAAAGGTTGACTTTTTTTTTTAAAAAAGAAACTAATGGAGAGAAGTGACAAAGGTACAGAGCAAATGAGATTCCTGTGCCCTTGTCATAACAGCTACAAAGCTTAGCCACCCAGGTACTGTTGTTATGGCAACATTGCAAACAGATAGCTGGCCTATTGAGCAATATGCAGTCTCCCTCTCTATTGGCTAAAATAAAAGCTGTAACTAGACCTTCCTCCCTTAACTCTGGCAGCAGAACTGGTTGGTAGTTGAGGTGATTCGATTGGACAAAAAAAAAAAAAGACAGGCCGTTTTGCGCACATGCATAATTCCCACCACCATTTTGTACATGCACAAAAAAGTTCAAAAGGAATTCCAGTTGGAATTTTGACAGTCACTCTGATTTTGTGGAACTTTTCCACAAAAGGTGGAGTGGCTGTTTTGAACCAGCTCTACTTGCTAGGTCAAGGGTTTAAGTCTGGTTCTTGTAATATAGCTAAAGTTGTGATTTCTTCCATCTTTTCTTTTAAAAATAATTGCCAAAAAAAATATTAAAAAATCAACACCGCCATAATGCATTGGGCTATTAGAAAATCCACATACTCATCTATCAGAGACTCTACACAAGAAGAAACACATCTGGAATGCAGGAACAGCAGTAATGCCAGTGGGAGGCTTGTGCGCATGGTACAGCTCATGTTGGGTGAAGGTTAGGGCCAACTAGTTTAGAGAAATGCTGCAGTCATGATAGGGCTTTGAAATGCTGTGATAGGGCTTTGAAACAAAGACTGAAAAGGCAAGGGCATAAGCTTAGCTTATGAAAGTGGTTATTAAATAGAATGTGTGATTCCTTCCAATTTTATGATTATTTTTTATTATTATTTTTATTTATTTTAAAATTTTAAATAACCTTTTTCAGCCCTGTCACAAAGCTAGGCAACAGGCTATTTACAATTTTTGTAATTTCACAGGAACTAATGTATGCAAAGTATGTTCCACTCAGCCCAGGGGCTAAGGTGATGAAAAACTCCTTCCCAGTTTAGCTTGGTGGATCCCCATGATCCCAGCCCCAAACCTATAATCTCTCTCACCCCCAATTCTATTTCCACAGAACCTGCCTTCCCAACCCCCCTAATCCTAACACTGTCTGCCCTGACCCTAACCTTGGCTTCTGGGCCTAACCCTCACCGTAGCTCAGTAGCTGAACCCTGATCCAACCTGAACCCTGCATGAACCATAACCCAGACCCCTTTTACACAGGTGGCACGCACACAAGAACACCCAGAAATCTGGGTGTTCATGCGTAGGTGAGTCTCTCATGTTAATCCTGCAGTAGGTGGGTGGGTGGGGGTTGCATGCATGCTCCCACACACACCCACCTCCACCCACCCCACCCCCCACAGAGAAACCAGCGAAAACAGCGGTTGCTCCATGTGTGTATCATGGATGGGTGGAGGTGGGTGTAGATGGGTGTGTGCCCGGCTACACCCTCTTCCCACCCACCGCACATGGACCGTGGTGCACATTGACCCCCACCACACCACGGCCTGTGTAAAAATACATCGGCTCTGTTGCCAAATCCTGTCGCTTCTCCCTCCGTAACATTGCTAAGATTTGCCATTTTCTCTATGTCTCCTCTGCCAAAACCCTTGTTCATGCCCTGGTCATCTCACGTCTCGATTACTGTAACCTCCTTCTCACTGGCCTCCCCCGCTCTCCCCTTATCTCCATCCAAAACTCTGCTGCCAGGGTCATCCACCTTGCCCATTGCTTCAAGCACATGCAGCCCCTCCTCTCCTCTCTTCACTGGCTCCCTCTTCCTGAATGAATCCTGCACAAGCTTCTAGTCTTCACCTATAAAGCTCTTCACAATCTTGCTCCCCCCTACCTCTCTGCGCTAATTTCCCTCCATTCTCCAGTCCATGAACTCCGTTCCTCCTCTGTCCCTTCTCTCACCCTCCCATACCTCCCCTAACCACCTTCGTCCCGTCTGCCTAGCTGTCCTCCAGCCACGCCTGGAGCTTCCTCCCTGCACACATCTGCCTCGCCCCTCCCTTTGTATGTTCAAATCCCTTCTCAAGACCCACCTCTTCCGCTCTGCCCTCCTTGACTCCTTGCTCCCCTCACCTAACTCCTGCTGATACCCTCCATCCAGTACAATCTGTTACCTGAGGTCTGTGTACTCAATCTCATATCCTTACCACACAGACCAGCCAACCATCATTCTCGATGTAACCAAGCCAAGCGCATGCACC
>QEPC01006449.1:24472-59711 GCA_003113815.1 Sphenodon punctatus | reverse complement strand
TTTAGAAGGCCAAGGCCGAACTAGAACAGGAATGTGTGGGAAGCTCCCTTATCAATGTTAGTGATGGGGAGCTAGGAAGGACCCAGGCCAGCTGCAACTCATAAGTCTAGCTCATACGCAGTGGGTTGCATAGTGGATTACCTAATTGGTCACACATGCACATGATTGGCAAAGTGTGTAACACCAGAATACTATAAAGTACAGTGATTGAGGCAGATGCACGTGCAGACGAACTTCACTGCTGGCCACTTGGCAGACGTGCTAGAGTGGGCGCAGCAGAACCTGGGGCCCACCTGAGGATCCTCCCGCAGCTGTGATTGGAGTTTCCAGCATGCACAAAGGGATGTGAGAGAGCTTGCTTTTACTGTTTGTATTTACTTTTACCTTTATGCTTTGTATATAATAAATCAGCCTTCTTGACCTCATTTGCATGAGTAATCACTGAACTGGTCCAAAGAACACACAATTTCATTACACCTCACCCAAAGGCTGCACATACACGTTGAACAGAAGGGGGAACAGAACAGTGTTCTTCAGGACTCCATACGTGAGGTCCCGGGGAGATGATGAGCACTCCCCAAGCACCACTTGTCGAGTTCTTCCAGCCAGGAAAGAGCAGAACCATTCAAGAAAAATTCCACGTGGTCCCGCAGGCGAATCACCAACATCTCATGATCAATGGTATCAAATGCTGCGGACAGATCTAACAAGATCAAAAGATTTGATTTTCCCTGACACATCTCACGGCGCAGGTCATTGACCAAAGCCACAAGTGAAGTCTCTGTGCCAAACCCAGGATGAAAGCCAGACTGTGAGGAATCAAGAAAACTGATCCGATCTAGATGCCCCTGAAGCTGCCCAGCCACCACCCATTCAATAACCTTCCCTAAAAAGGGCAAGTTAGAGACTGGCCGATAGCTGGCAAGGGAGTTAATGTCAATGATAATTTCTGGAGCAGAGGCTGCACCATTGCCTCCTTGAGGCAGCCTGGCACTCTGCCCTCTCTAAGGGAGGCACTGACAACCCCAGCCAGCAAAGGTCCAAGTGTTTCACGGCAAGCCTTAATCAGTCAAGATGGGCATGGATCCAGTGGCGGCCCCTCCTCCAGGGTGTTGGGGCAGATGCCCCCACCAAGCACCTCAGGGACCCCCCCATGCTTGCTGGGGAGCCAGGAGATGCTCCTCAGCTGACCCAGTGGCAGTTCTGTCAGTTTCCCCGCTTGTTTGAAGGCTTTGTTTACATTTTAACTCTCCTCCCAGAGAGCCGATGAGTCATATGTAAACAAAGCCTGCAGGGAAAGAAATCTGCAAGGGGAGGAGGGGGAGGGGACAAACATCCTCCTCCTGCTGCTGCTGATCTCCCCTTCCTCTAGCTTTCCACTCACTGGCCAGAGATCTAAAGGAAGGCGGGGACTTAGAGGATTTCCTCAAGCCCTCAGGGAGCATGCGCTGGGCATCGGCCCAGAAAAGCACTGCTTTCTGGGGGATTGGGGAGGGAGTGAGGGAGGTGCCGTGTGCTCCTTGGCTGGGTTCCTATGGAGAAACCCAGTCAATCAGCAAGGCCTAGAGGGCGTGTCAAGGTCCCTTTTCTAAATACTCTGACCACCCCATAGCTCCTTTTTCTCCCCCTGGCCCCTCCTCTACCAGAGTGGGAGGAGGGAGGGAAAGAGTTCACTTTTCCTTGCTCCTTCCTCCCTAGGTTCACTGGAGGGGAGGGGGAAAATATAGAGCAACCTCCCGGCTCCATCTTTTTTTACAAGAGGGGAGATGCCGGGAACTTGTTTCGAGTCCCTGGCCTCCTTGCTTGGAAGGAAGAACAACAGACGGTGGTTATCAGAGTCAGACTAGAGTGATCAGGAGGTCTCATCCTTTCAGAAACCTGGTAAGTCTTGAAAAAACAAATCCCCTGCCCTGATCTCCTTTACATTGTTTGTTTGCTTGTGATTTCTTTTGTCCTCTTCTCTCCCTCCCCACCCCCATGCATTACAGGCAGGGGTAATTACTAATTTTGTGAGTCCAGTTGGAAGGGCTGTGTTGCCGTGCTTCCTAGTCTTTAAAATATTTTCTTGGCACTTGTTATTTAGTTTTTTACCCTGTGTGAGACTCTGTCATGGAGGGTACCGGTCCTCCTGTACGCCGACGATACTATTTTACTATCTCAGACTTTGGTTGGGTTGAGGAGGGCGCTTCAGGGTTTTGGGGAATATTGCATGAAGGAAGATCTTTGCATTAACTACTCTAAGACAAAGGTTATAATTATGGGGTGCCATGGCTCCCATAAGATTCATCAATGGAGGATCGGCTCTCATTCCATAGAGCAAGTTAAAGCTTATAAGTATCTCGGGGTCATTTTTGTTCCATCTCTGAGCTGGGTCCCCCATTTGGAAGCTGCTAACCAACAAATGAGAACAATGACTGCCGCCATCCTCGGATATTTTTTTCATCGTGGGGGAGACTGGTATTACCGGCCTTACGGCTCTTTAGGGCTAAGGTTATCCCTCAATGCCTCTACGTCTTTCCGGCTTAGGGTGGGGCTTTTTTATCTAGGCTTGAATTTGCTCAGAACCAGCTGCTACGAACGATTCTGGGACTTCCTAGAGGCATGTCGCAGGTGCTTTTGAGGTTGGAAACTTTTAGCCCGACTATAAAATCTAGGGCTAGGATGGCATTTTTAAAATTTTGGGTTAGGGTATACCTTTTTTCCCCGATGGATGGTTCATTGCTGGCCATGTTGGTGCTTGAGGGGGGCCTTAATTTTTGGGTTAACCAGATGGAGGCAGAGCTGAACCTTCTGGGGTTTACTGTTGTATCCCTGAGAAGGCTTGGCTTATCTGGTGCTCTGTCCTTGATACGGAGGCGAATAGAGGATCAAGAACTTCAGACAGAGAGGGCTCTTTTATCCTCCCAGACAGTAGCGCTGGAGTATCCTCTGTCAGACCCCCTGCACCCGTGTTCTAGTTATCTATTTGTTTGGACAGACCCCGGCTTAAGGTGGGTGTATACTCGACTCAGATGTAATTCTCTCCCTTCTGCCTTGGTTGAGGTACGATCCCGGGCCACCACTAAACAGGTTAGATTTTGTCAACTCTGTCAGTTACAGGAGCTTGACATTTTAGCCCATATTTTTTTTCACTGCCCAGCTTTAGTGGTTCCCAGGAGGGAGCTCCTGGGTCAGTATTGTGAGACCTTTGGGGATTTGAGTACACGTCTAAAGTTCTTGCTAGATTATAAGGACTCCACGAGGGCCAGAGCAGTGGCCAGCTTTGGCTTATGGTATCTGAGGATTAGAGAGGCACTTTTGGGGTCCCTTTCTCAGCCGGGTTTGTAAATCCAGGTCAATTGCTCTCCCCTCCCCCCTCTTGTAGATTGCTCTCAGAGGAGGTTAGGATTTGTTGGCCGATGAGCTTTATGTGTTTATTGTATTTTATATATTGTTGGTATTGGCTGTATGCTTGAGTTTGTCATCAATTAACATCGAGCTGCTTGTGTGTTTTTGTTGTATTTTTCTCTTTCCGCTAATTTATTTTATATTGTAATAGCTTCGGCTACAATAAATTATTATTATTATTAGACCCTGTCACCCTTATTGTCTGCTTTCAGTTTGTTTGGGGGCTTTTTTGGAGGTGGATGGATGGAAGGGTTTCTAATCTTTGCTGGAATGTTCACTGCATTTAAAATGGCCCCTTTTTCAGTACCAGTTTCAAGGCTTTCCTGCTGCAAGAAGGCCACCATGATACATGTTGGTTTACTAATGGCTAGTCTTTGCATGCATGTTCCCTTTCTGGTCACAGCAGTTGCCTTTTACATTGCAACAAAACTGTGTAGCATGTTTTGGGGACAAGAACTCCATGCTGATGCTTTTGTGGTGTGCTAAAGACTTCACATAATATTGTTGGCTTAAGATGGTTTGCTCGCTGTGTGTTGGCCAGGTCCCGCCTACTATTGGCCCCTCCTACTTCTGGCCCTGTCCTGCGCCCCACCAGCCTTGAAACCCATCAGCTGCTACTGCATGTATCTAATTCATAATAGGTGGCTCTGACCACCCCAAGAACATCCACCGCATCAGCGGGCAGCACTCAATGAAACTGATGCCATGAAACTGGACACGCGGGGGCATTCATTACCTCAGGTTCTCCTACTGCTATATGTGCAGCATTGAAATCATGATGAATCAGAGTGATTTTATCCATGAAAAATGGACAAACATGTCACAGCGAGCACTGGAAGACTCCAGTTCCAGGTGGAGAGGGGCAGGACTCACCAGCCTCTGTGCCACCTAGAAAAGCTCAGCTGGACGCAACTTCATGGACTCTAATAGGGCAGAAAAGAACATCCACACAGCCACTGCATAGGTTCTTAAACTCACTCTATGTTGAAATTGGTCGCCTTCGGCATGAGTGCAGCACCACCATTACTCCAACCACGATCCCTCCTGCTTCATCCGTCACAGGTCCTCTGTAAACCAAGGAAACCTGCATTGTTGGCATTCAGGAAGCTGATGCCTAGGAGCATTTCGATCAATGGCCTCTGTCAGCATGACATTCCAAAAGGCTACAAGGTCATTGAGTGAGTGACCATCAAGATCGGGGGATATTTCCCCAAGAGCATTCCAGAACCTTACTGGTTCCATAAGTCTCCAGGGGAGAACCAACCAAACTGGTTCTACACATTTCCGGGGGAAAACATGTGCCGGAAGACCAGCCCGGAGGAGATAATGATTCAACCATGACAAGGGCACAGCTGACACCTCCGCCACCTCAAGGCCAGTGTAAACTCCAGGGTATGTCTCCAATCATGTGTCAGGCCAACAACCCTCTGATACAGTCCCATGGTTTCCATGATGGCCATGAACTCACACTCCACTCCCCCAAGGTCGGCGTCGGCATGGATATTGAAGTTGTGTAGGGATGCTGCTGTACAGGTAGGTGCACGGTATACCAGCAGCAGCCCTAATCTGTCTCCAGCCAAATCAAACACTAGATGGATGCCCTCAGTACGCAATATAGTTTGCACTGTATACCTCCTCATGGACCAGGTATCCCTAAAAACAACAGCTACACTGAACCCCTGGTCAAGGCTGATGTTGTACAGAGTACCCAGCTGGGACAAGGTCAGCCAAAATTGACCCTGACTCAGTGTCCAGCCAGGTCTCTGAAATACACATGGGGTCAGCTGACTGATCCAAGATTAATTCCTTAATTGTTGTAGATTTATTTGCCACCAACCTCGTATTAATCAGCAGCAGCTTTGAACCAGGGGCCCTCCCATTCTTGATCACCACACTACCTGCCCGGAGGTCAGTGAGGGGAATCAGAACTAAACACCTATCTTCCCTCACAGATTTAATCTACCTCCTACAGGGACCATAATTTCCCCAGCCCATCATGACCCCAATGGCTGTAGAATGCCCCCCCCCCAAGTCCGATGGCTGTCCTACCTGGCCAATGAGGGACACCTCCCTCATCCCCAACCCTATCCCCCCTACCTCCCAACCCCCTGGAGCCAGCAAGAGTTGACAAGGATATGAGCACCTCACCTCTCACAGTGTATTGCATTGAGCTCAAGAGTCAGCCTCTGAGGAGCCATCAGGAGGTGCTAGTTGAGGATAAAGAGGGCCCTGATGCACCTGTGGGAGGTTTCATTTACACAGCTGCACAATAAAGGCTTCCATTTATTTCCAGCTAAGTGTGTGTGTGTGTGTGTGTATGTGGGGGTTCTTTACTGTGTTTACATGTGGCCAGGAGAGCTCTGGGGAACAGCAAGATGCTTCCTAGGACACAGCACCCTCAGGAATGTTTTGGTATGTTTTGGAAATGGTATGTTTTGGAAATGGATGGGAAGGCACTGTGGTGGGATGGTGGACTGGGAGAAGCACCATTATGGGCCCATGGGCAGGACCAGACTTAGGATTTTAGTGCCCCATGGCAACTCAGACTGCTGTCCCTCCCCTCCGTTTTAGGGAGGGAGGGGGACAACACAGAATCAGAGTCTCTTCCTCCATACTTGACACCACTGCTGAGCATGTTTGTAGGCGGCTCAAGGGCAGAATGTGGCTTCTCCAGGTGGACAGTTCTCTTCCAGTCTATGGGCAATGTGGGTGAGGCAGTGTGGTTGTGGCAGTGAGTGGAAGGGGCACCGTGACTGGGTGGATACAAACTGAGTGCAGAAGCCCTCAACCCCCCAAAATCTGCTGCCCCCCCAAAAAAAACCAATCTGTCACCCTAGGCAGGTGCCTATGTTGCCTGTCCCTAGGTTTGGCTCTGCCCATGGGTAAAGGGGGTGGGGGGAAAGCACCATATCAAAATGGCACGCTGGCAGGGGAGGGAAAGGCACCATGGTAGGTGAGGGTGCTAATGGCAGTGCTTGATTTCTGCATGTTATTCACATCTCAAAAGTGATTGCAGAGGAGAACCACGTGCCCCAGTGATTTCACTGCAGCAACCTCCCCAGCAGCAACCTAGGAGATGTACTCATTCCAGCTTCCACTCGGACGGGCGGAGGACCGTTTCATTGGGTGAGAAGGGCAGGTGGGGGCTGAAACACCAGGGTGTGAAGATGGGTGGGGTGGCCTTAACTAATGGCTTTCCTTGTTGTCAATCCCCATCAACAGTTCACACCCTCACACTTGGATCCTGCCTGCCCACCCTAGCTTCCTCTGCAATCTACCTGACAACTGAAGCACCCAAACCCCTCTCACAACGGTGAATGCCATGTGGGCCAGATATGCCTTCCCCACCAGCAGTCCCGTTGCAAGTAGGGCTGTAGCAGAAAGTTGCAGCGGTACAGCGTTTCCATAATTAGTGGTACGGCGTGGCAGAGGCTTTCATTCCTCTAGTTTCATTCTGCTACTTCCGCAGTTCCACTAATTTCATTCCGTTACTTCCACAGGTGTCACAAATAGCAAAAACATGCCATTTTTGCTACTTCCGCCATTCTACCAGCACCACAAAATAGCGGAGCAGTGGTTTTCCAACAGTTTCCGACAATTCCGCAATTTTTCCGATAGTTTACGAATTTTCAGAATGCCGGCAGAATTAGCAGAATGTCAGAAGAAAAGCTGCGGTGTGGCGCGGGCAATTCTGAAATGGCGGAATGGAATTGCGGTGTGGTAAAAGCTGCTGCTGCTTCAGCCCTAGTTGCAAGCATCATGCCTCCAGTGAACTCTCCCTCACAGCCTCCTCGGATGTGGCAGGCGCTACCTGTGGACTGGTGCTGCTACAGAGCTTGGGCTATGGTTGGGGGGGGTTATGCATACTGTGAATGATTTACAACCCTACAGTGAGCAAGACCCCAATAAAATTGTGCTGTCACCTGCTGTACATCACTGTGGGACATGGGTGCAGTAAGCCAGGCATTGACAACATCTAAAGACTGATTGAGTGCCTACAGTGAAAACTGAAATTGAAAGCAAAGTCTGCGATTTGCTCAATAAACTCAGCATTATGTGCATAGCAGCTGGTTAATTACAGTAACCAAATGCTAGCAGGTATAAAACCAGGTATGAGCTTCCATGACCATGGGTGGGCAAGGATCACAGGTGCTAAACCGCCTCCTGAAGTCATAATATCCCTGAAGCAAGAAACAGCTGGGGTGGCTTCTTGTTCCCATGGTTCACCACATCTGGGAGTCATGACCGGGGGGCAGGATACTAGGAAGGGGGTGTGTTATTGGTGGGCTGAAAGCGGTGGGGAAGAACAATTGCCCTTTTATTAGGTTTGTCACACAAAACTTTTAAGTGGGGACTGAATAGGGGCAATGCACAAGAAATCCACATAGAGGGCTGCCAGCTTATTAAGCTCTACGCGCTAAATGTGCAAATGGGGGCTGAACACAGCCCCCGGGCTATCATCTTGTTTGTTAACACCCATTGCTCGCTTGTTGTTTTCCCCCCTCACCCCACTTGCCACAATTGCCTGCCTCCAGCACAACAAACAGTAGGAGATGGAGGATGTGGTGGGCAAGCAGAGAATGGGAGGATCAAGTTACTTCCATATTTTCACAGAAACAGGGGGAGGCAGTTACTTTACTGGAATTCCTCCTTATCAAAAGTTTCAGAGATGCCCTTCTTATGAGAACACAGCCACAGGAAGACATGATTTGCTTTTGCTGCAGAGTAGAAATAGAAAGACTGGGGTGAATCCCATGTCCTACATGCACAACCACACACATGGACACGTGTGCAGCTGTGCAGTTTGCGCATGTCATAGACCCTGTGCCAGGGGTGGGTGTAGCCTCGGTGTGTATGTACACGCATGTGCTCCATGCATCAGTTCACAGGGCATGGGATCGGCCCCAATGTCATTTTGTAATGTGAATTGCACCTTAGGATGAGGTTAGGATTCTACCCTCTAACTAACTCCAGAGGTGTCCAAGTGTAAAAAAAAAAGAGCAAGTCAACAGTGTATAAATGCATCCAGGCACTGGCTAGAACAGCAATATTACATTCCAAACTTAACGAACCTGGTTCTACAGCTCACCTCTAGCATACAGCATTAAAAAGGATTAAACACTCTTAAAGAGAATCACACATGTTGGGGCCCAGCTTCATTTACCTTTCTCTTGATGGCTGCAAAACATCCCAGACACATCCAGGAAAACTCAGACACATCCTACCAATAATGTCGAGACCAGAAAGCAATTAGAGCAGAGATAGATTTCACTAGTATCCATATTCCAGAAATGTGCTTCCAAGAAGTTACAACCGGTTGGCTTGAATAATGACAAAAAAATTGAGGCTATGATTAGGGTTGCCACCTTTTTGCTGTTTGACCCGGAGACTCCCATTTTGTCCTATGTGAGTCTCAGACTGTTTTTACATAAGGCTTTTTACACACATATTTCTAAATTCCTGGAAGGAACAAACTTGCGTATGGAGGTGGGGCGTGATAGATATCCTACTACTGGAAGTGAGCCGGGTACCACTGAAAACTGTGGGGGTGGAGAACTAGTGCAACCTTGGAGATGTGGAGTTGTAAAAGCCCCACAGTCAGTGAACAGCTGCCCAACCAGGTGTAAAGCACCCCATGTGGAGGCTTTTACAACTCTGCATCTCGCCAGCACTAGTTCACAGCACTCGCTGTTTTCAGTGGTGCCCGGATCACTTCCAGTAGCAGGGAGGATTGTCTAACCCTGCCCCCCCCTGCCCCCGCACACAAGTTTGTTTCTTCTAGGAATTTAGAAATACATAAGTAAAAAGCCTTGTGTAAAAACTGCCTTAGGGTGGCAACCTTAACTGTGATCCACAAACCATTTAACTCAGGAGTAACCCCATAACCCACTTTATTTATTTAATTATTTATTTAGTTTATACCATTTATATGCCACCCCCTCCTGCCTCAGGCATCTCGGGGCAGCTCACAATATACTAAAACATTTCAAACATTAAAACATTAAAATTAACCATAATAATTTCAGTTAAAATAATGTAAAACCCCATCCCCCCCTCAAACCAACCCACCCACCCATCTCCCTCGGGAAAGGCCTGGCAGGACAGCCAGGTCTTACTTTGTCTGCGGAAAGAGGGGAGATCGGCAGCCAAGCGGATCTCCAACAGGAGGGAGTTCTACAGTCACGGCGCAGTCGCAAAGAATGCCCTCCTCATAGTAGACACCCAGGAAACCCAGGGAACCTCGAGGAGGGCACCCCCAGCCAACTTCAGGGGCCACTCCAGGACCCAGAGGGTGAGGCGGTTCTGCAGATAGGTGGGGCCCAAGCCATTTAGGGCTTTAAAGGTCAGCACCAACACCTTGAATTGAGCCCAGAAACCTACTGGCAGCCAGTGCAGTGAGCGAAGCACCGGTGTTATATTCTCACTTTGACCCATCCCCATTAAGAGACAGGCCGCTGCATTCTGCACCAGCTGCAGTTTCCGAACCAATACCAAGGATAGCCCCACATAGAGCACGTTGCAGTAATCTAGTCTCGAGGTAATAGGAGCATGGATGACCGTGGCCATATCTGAGTCGGAGACATACAGCCTAAGCCGACGCACCAGATGTAACTGGCAAAATGCTCCTTTCACCACAGCCGCCACCTGAGCATCCAGGTGGAGCTGAGGGTCCAGGAGCACCCCCAGATTCCAGACGTGAGAAACCAGGGTGGGGCGGACCCCATCAATGATGGGGGCCACCACCACCCCAGCCTTCCCCACAACCATCATCTCCATCTTGTCAGGATTTAGTCTCAGGTGGTTCGCCCTCATCCAATCCCCTACAGCGGACAAACGGTAAGCACCGAGACTGCAGGGCCTGAGTCGGAGGAAAATGAGAGATATAGCCGGGTGTCATCAGCATATTGATGACAACTCACTCCATACTCCCTAACAACATCTCCCAAAGGCTGCATGTACACGTTGAACAGGAGACGGGATAGAATGGAACCCTGCGGTACTCCACATGTGAGGCCCTGGAAGGAAGATGAAAACTCCCCCAGCACCTCACGCTGGGTTCTCCCGGCCAGGAATGAGCGGAACCATTCACGAACAGTCCCGCCCAGTCCTGCCCGGTCCTGCAACTGAGTCACCAACAACTCATGATCAATGGTATGAAATGCAGCCGAGAGATCTAACAAGATCAACAGGGTCAAAAGACCCCAATCATTTAGAGAGAGTGGTTTGTGGATTACATCTAAATTCTGGGAAACCCGGATGTTCCCCAGAAGGTCTAGTAAAGCGCTGAAGCCAGCCAGCGCTGAAGCCTCCAGACCGCCATGCAGCTGCCGGAGCTCAAAAGGTAGGCGATCTCTGGGTGGGGGGGTAGGGTGATCCCTGGGGTGGGGGGTGTTGAACCACCCCCCACCCCAGGGATCACCCTAGTACCTGCTGCTGCAGACTCCAGGTCGCCGCCGCTGACACAGCAGCGGCCTGGAGCCCGCACTAGCAGGGACTTCGGCTAAAAAAATTTACTTTAAAAATCCAGGCTGGGCAGGGTGGGTGGGGGGTATCCCCCCTTCCACCCACGCAGCCTGGACGGGGGAGGGAAAGTTTTTTTTCCCTTTCTTTCTTTGACATTGCAGCCATTAATTTCAATGGCCGCAATGTAAACAAATCCGGCACGGGGAACCGGTACCGGTACCCCCAATTAATGGATTAATCTGATACTGCCGGTACAGCAAAATACCGGCAGTATTGGATACCGGGGGAACCGAACTTCCCACTCCTAGTAAGCACCATAACAATCCGAACACCAATTTGGCCACCTGTTGAACATGCGATGTGAACACCATTGCATCACAAGGACAATTTCTGTGTTCCAGCTGAACATGTGGCCAATGTTGTGTCTGTCGATACTGCATGTCATGTTAGCATGTACAACAGGATGAATGAGGTGGCAGCGCTTATGTGCTGAGATTGGGTGGCGAGCAAAACACCAATTTGCCCCAAATGGGCTGTGTGTCTAAGCAGTGTCACATGGTGAATACAGGGCTTAACTGGTGTTCATATCAAGGTCAAAACACATGTTTAGACACCCATTGATGTTCTATCTAGACACCCTTTAAGGATAAATTCATGAGTTTGAGAAGATGCAGGTGCACATGCTTAGCTTAACTACAGGGAAGAGATTCTAAATGAGGAGGATGCAATTTCACTCATGATGATCCAAGGAAAGTCTAACGGAAGAGGTAGGTTTTGAGGGATTTGAAAGATGGGAGCAGAATGAATGTATCCAGTAGGGGTGGGACTGATCATCCGGTATCCGATACTGCCGGTATTTTGGTGTACCGGCAGTATCGAATTAACCCGGTAATCCGGTCCGTTTTCCGGATTCCCCCCCCCCGTACCGGATTTTTACATTGCGGCCATTCAAATGAATGGCCACAATGTAAAAAAAACCCACAAAGAAACCCCCAAACACTTTCCCTCCCCGAGTCCAGGCTGCGCGGGTGGAAGGGGGGACACCCCCCACCCACCCTGCCCAACCTGGATTTAAAATTTTTTTTTTTTCTTTAAGTCCCAAGTGCGGGCTCCGGGCTGCCGCTGGCAACCCGGAGCCTGCACCAACGTCCAGCAGCAGGTAAGTAAGTACCGGTACTAGGGTGATCCCTGGGGTGGGGGGTGGTTTAATAACACACACCCCCACCCCAGGGATCACCCTACCTCCCCACCCAGGGATCGCCTACCTTGCACTCCAGGCGGCAGCGGCGGCAGCAGTCCGGCTCCGGCAGCTTCAGCTCCGGCTGTGGCTGCTGGCTTCAGCGCTACTAGGCCTTCCGGTGAAACACGGAAGTTCATGGAAGGCCTAGTAGTGCTGAAGCCAGCGCAGTCACAGCCAGCGCTGAAGCCGCCGGAGCCGGACCACCACCGCCGCTGCCGCCGCCGCCGCCCAGAGCGCAAGGTAGGCGATCCCTGGGTGGGGAGGTAGGGTGATCCCTGGGTTGGGGTGTGTGTTAAACCACCACCCACCCCAGGGATCACCCTAGTACCGGTACTTACTTACCTGCTGCTGGATGCTGGTGCAGGCTCCGGGTCGCCGGTGGCAGCCCGGAGCCCGCACTTGGAACTTAAAGAAAAAAAAAAGTTTTTTAAATTCAGGCTGGTTAGGGTGGGTGGGGGGTACCCCCCCTTCCACCCGCACAGCCTGGGAAGGGGAGGGGAGAGGATTTTTTTTTTATTCCATTGATTTCAATGGGGACAGTTCCCCATTGAAATCAATGGAATAAATCTGGTACCGGTATACTGGGTGCAATCCGGAAATCTGTTTTTTTGAGAACCAGTAACCGGTAAAACCGGTAACCGGTATTCTGCCTGGTGTCCCACACCTAGTATCCAGGGAGGGAGTTCCAGGCATGGGGGGAAGTAAGAGAGAAGGGGTGAAGATGTTTAGAGGAGCAGGGAGACACCATTTGGAGTATGGCAGCATCAGTGCATTTACTGGCGGTCTTTACACTGTGATCTATTTTCCTTTTACATATTTCCTCAATTTTTTCACATAAAGAATGGGACAGTAGACATAAGATATTACTCCCTCCTCCCAATTTTATACATTTGTGCAAATGTGTTGCAAACTTGATGGGTGTTTTCAGACATGATGATAGCCTGCAATTCCACACCTTGATCCATGTGGAATTATGGGCCACCATCACTTCTGAAACCATTAGCCCAGGCCATTTCCCAGGCAGTGTTGACACTTAGTCTGGGCTGTGACTTGGAGAAATCCCAAGTCACAGCCCAGGCTAAGCACCAACACTGTTCAGAGAATGGCTGTCCAACTGGGTGTAAAGTGTGCCATTACATGCTTTTCAGATGTGACAGTTCCTGCCACTGCCACAGACCTACCTGGGCGGTGGTGGGAGTCATCATTCCAACAGGGATCTGTTCTGAATGGCCGCTTTACTCACCCAAGTAGGGGCCACAGCTGCCTGTCAGACATGGGAGGGTGGGGGGGGACGGGCAAACATGTCCGTGAATCTTCCCACCCCCTCCCCAGCTCAGCCACTGTCATGTTTGTTCGGTGACCAGACCAAATGCCAGACTGACCGCTCCTGCCTCCACCTGGGTAAGTCTGTGGTGGGAGCTGTCACATCTGAAAACACACATTGTTGTGAGGACGGTTACTTCTGCTTGGCAGAAGTGGGTTTGTAAAATCAAAGTACTTATTGAGACTGGCTGGAGATTTAGCCAATAGGTCTTTTCTTATTATTCTAATATGCTGGACTTGGTTATAGGGCTAAAATGTATATGCCTCTAGTCTTAACAGGTGCTATGATGGAAAAAATTAACACACACTCCTGCAAGCCTGACAAGGAAAGTTAACCTAGAACTCTTGCACTCTCTGCCCACAAGCATCTAAAAAGGGTCAGCTGGTGTCTTGCAGGGGATGGGAGGAGGAACCTCTTTGGCAGGGAGGCTCAGGAAAGTGCTGAGCTGTTCCTGAACTTTTGAGTTTGCTCTTTGTTATGCTACTTTGTTTGAACATTAAGAAAAGTCTGTAAAAGACAGAGGCGTGCACCAGGGGCCCATGTCATTTTCGTTTTTGTTATTTAAATCTGTCATTTTCATTTTCATAAATATCAAATGAAAATGGCCGCTCCTGCTCCTTGTCACCTTCTGCTGCGATAAAGATTTATACCCAAAATTCAACAAAACAGAAAGATCTATGGGCTTGATTCCCACAAGAACATATCCCCAGCACTCTGACACAGATGGACATAAAGCCCTGGAAGATATCAAGCCAGGAGAGGTGAGAGGTGAGATCCAAATCCTTGAGCATTCAAGGTGAGAGATGCAGCTCTGTGGAAATCTCGAGCAGAGCCAAAGTGCTGGTGGGGACGTCTAAAGCCTCTGTTTGGGTGCCGACGGCATGTGGACGCCCCCCCCTCCCCGACGTGGTTCATCTGAGTCGAGCGGATGCAGGTCTCATGGTAGGCAAGGGAGCCACTAAGAAGAAGAAGGAACAGGTGATTGTGCGCGATTTGGATCAGCTTCCATCTAGTCAACGTTCCCTAGATACTTTTCATTTTCTCCGTTCTCAACAACGGCCGCCGGTAGGGGAGGGCGATTCACTTGTTTTGTCTGCCCCCTCTGCAATGGACTCCCCAGTTTGCTCTAGCTTGGTAGAGTTGCCCCCGGGTTCAGGACACCCAGACCCTGAATTGGCGTGCTTGGACCCCTTCTTGTCTCAGAGGCCTATGGCGGGGGGGTGGTGGTTTAGATAGTGATTGTTATCATGTTTTCCTGAACTCTAAGGGCCATGGCCATGAACTATTCACCGAATAATGCTCCTTGCTCCAGCCCCCAATGGACCAATTGTTGGACAAACTCGGGGAGATTATTACTCTGTTACAGGGCCAACAGGAACAATTTCAGGGCATTGCGAATGATATGTCAGCCCTTAAATCTAAAAGTATGGGGGCTTCATTAGCACCTAATGTTAGCACCCCTTCCTCGCAATTGCAGGATATGCCCTCTACACATGGGTGTGCCCTAACTTAGACCAGGGCTTGGTCTGTAGTTCTGAAGTTCAGCCAGAGTTGCCTCCTAATCTGTCCCTATGCCCAACCAGACTGGTCCCTGTAGTAGGGGCTGTCGCTTTTAAAGTTCAGCCTCTACCAAGTGGAGTTTTTCCCCCTTGGACCTCCAAGATGGCAGTAGTTCACCATCCAGAACAGATCATGGGATGGGTTCCTCCTGGGGCTATTGGATCACTCCAGCTGCTCCCTTCCTATAGATATGTCCAGAGATTTATTGTGTATTTTAGGATGCCTTTTTTGCTTCTAGTGTTCTCTCACAGGCTTATCTTTTATCTACTTGGGGGGGTGTATATGGGGGAAGTTTTTTAAGATCTGGCCTTTCGCCCCCTTTTTACTCACACAGCCAGTAGACAGTCAGGACCAGTAGTTTCCTCTGGGTCTGGGAGAGTAGATTCAGGTGTGGAAGAGAACCAGCTGGAATTGGCCCCACCTACCTCTTCTATTCAGGCTAGGTTACAGAACCTCGCTCAGGGGATTGAGAGAGGAAGGGGACTCCTGTCCGAAATTCTGACAGGAGCAAGTACAGAGGTACCGGTCCTTTCCCCTGGGGTCAAGTCTTCTGTTATAAGTCCTGGGGAGTTGCCACAGGCTCCTGTGCTTTTGCCTACCGATGTCCCTTCATTGCCTGGGTTATCATACTGCTTGAACAGGAAGATCTGCCAGGTATCTGTGACAGTAGCTCCCCCCACCCCCTACCGCCATAGTTCTCAAGTTTTGATGGTGGAGGATGGGATTGGCACATGCTGAGATGTTCCACATCAGTCCTTGGCCCAGGGTCAGTTGGTCTCCCTTCGGGTTTCTGTTTGGAACATCGCAGGTTGGCGTTCCCGGATACAGGATGAGTCATTCGTCCTGTTCCTAAGGGACTCTGATGTTATTTTTCTTGTTGAAACTTGGAGTGTAGAACGGATTGAATTAGCTGGGTTCCATTCTTTTGGGGTGGCAGCTGTGTCCTATACAAGGCGCGACCATTTATGTGGGGGAATTGGGTGTCTTGTGTCCAACAGCCTGGGGTTTGGACTGCTCGAGACTATCCTATTGCCTCCTATTGCTGTTGCTGTGGTAGGGAGGCTTGCCCCAAAACTATATTTTTTTATCCCAGTTTACATCCCACCTGTCAACGCTGCTAGTTTTCGACAGAATTTTTGGACCCAGTTGGAGGAGTTCATTCAAGCCCTACAGGGCGAATATCCCACCGCGTTTGTCATTCTGGCGGGTGATTTAAATGCCCGTTTAGGTGCCGGTGCAGAGGTGCTATTGGCTCATTGTCCCTCATTAAGGCCCTCAAGACACGGGGTGCTGCATTGATGCTCCAAGGATAAAGCCATCAATGCATCGGGTATCCGGTGGGCCTCACTTATTTCCAACACTAATTTGCAAGTATTAAATGGGGCTTTTCCCAGGGATCTTGATGGAGAATTCACCTTTGTATCACATCAAGGGAGAAGTGTGGTCGATTATGTGGCAGTTTCCCCCAACTTGATTCCTTACCTAAATAATTTTTCAGTGGGCCAGGAAATCCATAGTGATCACCTTCCTCTGCTGTTGGAGATGAACCGGGACCCAATTAGGTCTAGCGTAGGTATTGGGGATAGTTTGTCTGGGAAGGGTCCTGGGTCGGTTAGGCAGCCCTGGACTAACAAATTAAATGAGGCTTTGGGGATAGTTTTGTACTCCCCCCAATGCCTGGAAATGAGGAGTGCAGTTATCTGCCCCACAGTTCAGACAGATGTGATGGGGGTGTATGATGAGCTTACTGCTCTATTAAGGTCTAAATTGGCCCACGTTTTGGACCAACCTGGTAGGCCTGGGAGAAGTACGGGCAAAGGGGTTCCCTGGTATGACAAAGAGTGTAGGAGGTTGAAGAGTAGGTTGTCACTCACTTACAAATCATATAGGAGAGGGTTGACGGCTGGGTTGCCATCCGACTTTTACAAGTTTAAGGGAGAGTATCGTCAATTAATTAAACTTAAGAAGGCAGCCTACAAAGTCAAAATATGGAACTCCCTGATTAAAGCTGCTCAGGAGAAAGACACCAGGGGCTTCTGGCAGATCCTTAATGGGTCCCTTGGTAAGCCCCACAAGCTGTGGTCCTTGTCTGTTTCGGGTGGGGACTGGGTGCTGCATTTTCAAGCCCTCTTTCCAGAGCAGGCAACTACGGTGGCAATGGCCTTGGATTTTCATGACCTTCCCCCTTGGCCTCCAGTGGCAGAGTCGGAGGTGGTAGTGCTCATCCAGTCCCTTAAGACTGGCAAGGCCCCTGGCATTGATTTTATTCCATCCGAGCTTCTTAAGAATTATGCGGACTGGTGGGTTCCTTTTTTGGCTTCCCTGTTTACCCAATTAGATCTGACGGGTGTCTTTCCTGTGGATTGGGGCAGGGCTGTAATCGTGCCTATTTATAAAGGTGGCTCGATGACCATTCCAGGCAATTATAGGCCCATCAGCTTATTGAGCATTTTGGCCAAACTCTATGCCAAACATCTGTTACTATTTCTCAATGGGTGGCTATCTGAAGCTCGTATTTTGCATCAAGAGCAGGCTGGCTTTTGGACTGATAGATCAACCTTGGACCACTGCCTGGTGCTCTATCACCTGGCTGAAAAATATGTTAACTCCAATGCTAAATTGTATTGTGCATTTGTTGACCTGAAGGCTGCCTTCGATTCAGTGGACAGGGAGCTACTGTGGGATAAACTGGCTACCCTGTCCATTGATAGAAGGCTTCTCATTCTTATTTGCCTTCTGCATGTGGATTCCAGTCTGGCTATTAGACTTTCTCATCAGGGACATCTGACAGATTGGCTCCCAATCTCTTTGGGGGTGAGACAGGGCTGCATCCTGGCCCCTTCCTTGTTTAATTTGTTTTTAAACGATCTTATTCCCAGGATGTCTCGCCCTGAATTCTTCCCACTGAAACTGGCCTCACATGCTGTTGGATGCCTGCTCTACGCAGATGATGCAGTTATCCTATCCCAAACTAAGATGGGATTGGATAGGTAACTGCGTGAGCTTTCAGATTACTGCAAAAGCAATAGGTTAATGATTAATTACAATAAGACCAAAATCTTGGTATTTGGGAGGTCCAAGAAAGTCTACCCTTGGCATATCGATGTACACCCTATTGCCCAGGTTCAATTATATAAGTACTTGGGCCTCCTGTTTCACTCCTCACTGGCTGGTCCCGCCACCAGGATTTGGCGTTGGACAAAGTTAAGGACACAGTGGCAGCAATTTCCGCCTGTTTCACAAGAAAGGGCATGGTAGTTTTGTCCACGTCTTAAGAACTATTGACGCTAAGATTCGAGCCCAGTTCCTTTATGGGGGGGCCATTTGGGCTATCAATTTACCTGCAGCACTTAACACCTTTCAGGCCAAATTGTATAGGTCCCTGCTTCATATACCTAACGGGACTCCACTAGCTGCCATCAGATCTGAATTTGGGCAGCTTGCTTGGAATAAGGTGGCATGGAGTCAAGCAGTGCAACTGTGGCTTCGTTTTTATCAAGGCGAACAGCTGGGGCTCTTGACCCTAATCCCCCTGGATTCTTTTGTCACGTCTTGGACCAAATTGGTGCTAAACCAAGTTGCCAGCTGGGGTCTTTCGATTGAGCACCTACAAAGGGCCCAGTTTGCCACAGCGTGAAGGGAGGCCCTGGCTAGTGTCAAGGATATCAATCAGATATCAGGAGGACTGAGCAGCTATTGGGCCTTTGCCTCGTTGGCCCATTTTAAGCATGTGGCTCCAAATCTTGGGGCCATGGCCCCTTATTTGACTTCCTCATATTCTGTTAGGAGACATTCTTTTTTTTTTTTTTTTGTGCCTGACTCAATGTTCTGCCTACCTGTTTGCGTGAGGGCTGCTTTGCGGGTATTCCCTTTGGGGAAATGCTTTGCCCGTTTGATCGTTTAGAGATTTTAACAGTGACCCATATTTTATTTTTTTGCCAGTTATATAGTGTACCCCGCATACAGTTTTTGTCACCATATATAGACAAGTTTCCTGGCAGATCCCCTTCAGAATTATTATGTATATTTCTTCCTGACACCAATCATAACCTATCGGCCGTGGTGTCGGCCTTTTTGGTACGGGCATTTGCTCGAAGGGATAGGTTTTTGAAGTTTTTTCTGGTAGCCAGTCCAACAATTGTGATTGGAGATGATGTGGATCTGTGCAGATGTGAGCAGGACTGAACCCAAGGGTCGGTTTAGTCAATTCTTAGAATTCATGTTGGTATGTCTGTCATTTATCTTAGTGGTAGAATATATTGTCTCTATGTTTGTTTTTATCGTATTTGTGGCCATGGTTATTTATGTTGTATTCGTTTGTATTTGTATGTGTTCTGTGTTATGCAATGACCTTATGGCCATGCAAATAAAATTTACATTACATTACATAAATATCAAATTGTTTTTGCTTTCGTTTTCGTTTACCATTGGTTTAAATTAAAAACACATTTTCAGCTGTAACCTTTTTGTTTTTCATTATATGTGGCTGAAACATGGAGGTACTGTACCTCCAATGGAAGTCATTAATTGTACCAAACTCCAAAAAGATTGAATAACAGACTCCAATTTTATAAGCAGTTGAATTATCTTCGTTTGCAAAAATCCTCATACACATTTTCAGATGTAACTTCTGATTGGTCCTGTAAAACTGGAAGCATGCTGTAATTGGCCAGTGAATGTTTATTTCAGTCTTTTGGGTTGCTCCTGATCCTCCCTCCTACAGCCTCCCTCCCACTGCAATGCTCGGTGCCTGCCTCTGACTGGCTCTGCATGTGCTGCTATTTATCAGAATAATGGTCTTCAAGGGGACAACTTCAAGTCTTATAAAATTGGGTCCCTTTATCAAATTGCCCTGTAGTTTGGCAGAGATGACAGGGAAGGTATAGGATACATTCCTTCCAAATGTCCTGTAAACAGGCATGTTACAGCTGGAAATGTATTTTAAAATTAATGTGTTATACCATAAGGACCCTTTATCCAAACTTTCTGAAAACTGTCAGAAGTGTTAAGCTTGTGAAGTGACATAATATTCACAGGTTTCATGCAAATTATATGGAAGATAAAGAAGTTGTAGCCATGAATGTGTATGGAGCTTTTCTTAAAATCACAACATTCAACTGCTTCTAAAATCGGTTCCCTTTATCTAATTGTTTCAAAGCGTGGTACACATAATGCCCTTCCCAGGGGGTACAACTTCCCTATGTTTCATCAGAATTGAATAAGAAACCAAAAAACTATAGCCATAAATACATTTCAGTGTTTTCCCTTTATTTCAAAAACAAAATGTCCTTTTTGTTTCTATTTCCATTATTATTATTTGTCATTTCATAATTGCTATAATAACAAAAATGACAAGCTCTGTAAGCCCAGAACATGGCTTTTGATCACCATTATAGTTAACCTGCTACCTTACAGTGCTATTCCATATTTGCAAAGATTGCTTGCACACCTGTTGAAATTAACCAATATCCAAATATAATCTTTGCTATCAATGTGATATTTGCATATTTGGTAGCTTTGATATTTTGGTCATTTGGTGCTGTGTTCAAATCAAATCAAATCTTTATTTGGCACGGGCTTCCGCCATGGCTATAAACATGACATAAACATAATGTAGACATAAGACATACAGGAGACAATACAACAAATACAACAAATACAACAAAACATTTTGCCTTATAAGATATAAGATAAAACAGTCATCACATATAGGATCTGGTAGCATTGCAGGCTTCCAATGCTGTGTTCATTTTGGCGGTACTATTTAACACACACTCTGCACTGTTGCATGTCAGCACCATTTACATGACAGTGTGAGTCACAATAGCACTAAACAGCACTTCCAAAATGAACAAATTAGTGAATAAACTAAGTAACCGCAGCAGCAAAGTTTGCATAAACAAATATTCAAAACTGTCAATGAAGCTGGAAGTGACTAGCACTTTGTACCCACTTTAGTAAAATGGGCATGACTATACCAAATTCATTGCATTCATATTTGTATTGAGGATTCCTTTGAGATCTACTAAGTTTTGAACATGTCTCTGTAGCATTTCCCCATGGTCTTGCATTATTTTTGACACATTTTACACATAATTATGTCAGCTTTTGTGACACGTTTTCTCTCACTGACAATGTCAGTTGAGCAGGAGACAGCCAGGACATCAAGTCCCCAAACAGACCAAGACTACATATTTATACTTTTCACCTGGCAAGTCACATGGGCTGTTTGTACCTGGAGAATTTCAAAATGTTTTTCTGGATTATCAGTTCTGTTTATTATTACTGAATCTCCATCATTACCTGAGTGTCCAGCTCTGGCCTATGAATCTCCCAGGAAACTGGTAAACACTTACTGTTATCATAAACCTTGGTGTCTCTGAAGGAAGCTGCATTGCATCACTCAGACAACAACAGACTGGCACTGGGATGCTTAATTGGGCAATTAAAGTACTTTCTTTATACAGGTTTACCTTAAGGCTGACTCCTGCATTCCTAAGCATACTCCGTCTTTTTACTTGTAGTTTTCCATTTATAAGGAACAAGCATTACAAGAGGAATGTTATAAACATTTAACAACAACACTGGATTACATGCCAGTGCAATATTGTAGGATATCTGAGCAAGGACCATGTCTTTCCATGGTTTCCAGGAGTTTATATAGTAAGAGAGTCAGTTGTATTTGAGGCCTATAGCAGCTGCAGTAATAACATTCACCACCAATTTCTATTGAGACTTTGAGCAAATCACTTAGGTTCTTTCACACAATATTCCTGACCACAAGGGAAAACTGCATCCCAAAAATTCGGTCCACCGGGGGCGCCTTTCTGGAGGTCCCCCATGTAAGATGGGGGGCCACAATGGAGACGGCATTCTCGGTGGCCGGGCCTCGGTTGTGGAACTCCCTCCCGGAGGAGGCTCGCCTGGCCCTGGGCCTGTTGGCCTTTCAACGCATCTGTAAGACTTGACTGTTTGCCCAGGCCTTCAGAGGGGAGGTTGGGGGGTGGGTTAATTTTTGAGGGGGGTGTTTTAAATTTGTTTTAATTATTGTAGATTTTTTTATGTTTAAAAATTGTTTTTATATTATGTTGGAAGCCGCCCCGAGATGCCGTAGGCATGGGGGGTGGCATATAAATATAAATAAATAAATGTGTTAGGCCAGCAGGAATAATAAGCACCAGTGGCCAGCAGGGGGATCTAGAGACACAACAAATGGGATTGTGTAACCCCAGGCAAGCAGCAGCTAGTGGTAAATTATCTCCTCAGAGTTGTTGTGGTTGAGCAGCCTAAGCTGAGCACAAGTCCTTTTCATCACAGGAGATATATGTTACTGGACTGCGTGAGGCACACAGAAGGGATGGGGGGCGGGTGAGGGAAATAGAGGGAAGTCCTGAGAGAGTGGTGGGTGAGGGAAATGGAAAGGAGAACCCAGAGCACTGGAGCCGAGGTAGGACACACAGCAGGAGTCACTCACTGGGAAAGGGAACTTAACACACTAACCAGGAATTACAACAGAGGGGCTGGCAGACAGAAGGAGTGGAGACAATACTGGTCAACAAGCAGACAAAGATACACTCACGGGCAAGGGGAGCAGGGATGAAGGCAGGCAGGCAGGCACTTGCTGGAAGCAAGCGACCGTACAGCCTTCAGAGAGGCAGATNGGGGGGGGGGGGGGGGGGGGGGGGGGGGGGGGGGGGGCGTGGCTACAACCCAGGTGTTCTGCATTCCACTGACTAGAGGTTAACCCTTTCTGTGCCCCTGTGGAGAGGTGCCTGCTTGTTGTGAGCAGGGAAAGCGGCGTAGACATGTCAGGCGCCCCAATGAGGAAGGCCGAGGGGTGTGCTGGGCTGAAGGAAGGAAGGGCTCTGGGGCTGACAATCCTAACACCATGCTGGCTTAGCTTCTCGCATGGGTTAACAGTTGCCTAAGAAGCTTGCCACACCAACAAGCCCATGCAGAGCAACCCAGGTAGCATGCTACCATCCATGAACCATGACCTTCTGCACCCTTGGGGGAAGCCATTGCAGGCTGTGTCTCAATGCTTCTCTTAGGATGTTTTTAAATGAGATGCTACCACACATGGCCACCCAGGAGCCACTCATATGAATTCCCGTATGAAGGTGGAGTGGGGGAATTTGTGCTCCTGTGAGCCACGCAGCACCCACTCATGGAGCACTGTTGAGAAATCCAGACAGTGGTCCATGCAGGACAAGCCAAAAAGGTCTGTGGAAACAGGCACAAGCCACACATGCATCCCCGGCCTGTATGAACTGGGCCATGCCAGCAGACCAGTCCACCTTCAGAGGCACTGTGGGTGGGTGACATGGCCATTGCAAGTCACAAGAACCAGCCAGGAGCACTGGGGAGCTAAGGTTCCCCAGCATTCACATTGGGAACGTATTAATTTCAAACATAAGCCTGGCACACTTCGCCCTCCCCCATGGTCTGTGGCAGGAGGAGTGTGTGGCAGCTACCGCAGTAGCCATACTGGGAACTGCCTGTTAGAATCCATCGCCATGTACTCCCCCTGAGTGGGTCCTCTGTGGCAATGCCACTCAGCAGCCATGGACCTCTGCCCCCCTGCCCCCCCCAATAGATTCACCTAGGCTCCAATCAACTTTTTTGTAAAGCACCAGGTACATTTTTTGTAAAGTACAGTGCTGGTGTTATATAAATGCTAATAATAATAATAATAATAATAACAACTTCTGAATGGGCTTGACTCTCCAAGGCATTCCAGTCTTGCTCAGAATGTCTGACATTCATCATGCCTTATCAAAAGTGGTAAAGGGCTCACAAAAAGAACACAAGCCAGGAAAAAGTGTCAGTCTGGAATTACTGGCTACAGCGGCACACACAGTCTAGTCTGAAGCTATTTGGAGATCACTTTCTCTTGATATTTTGAATACTTAATTCTTCCACCAGGCCAGAAATATTCTGAAACCAGTATTTCTTAAAATGTTTGAGCTCTAGGCATCTGGTCTTAGTCAGTACTTGGAAAAGAAGAGACAGGGGAAAAGACTGACTGAACTTCTTTGAAGTAAATTTGGTGCAGAATTTGGTACTTGAATTTTGGCAAAGGCTCCAACTGATCTGCACTTCATCACAACTGGTTTAATTGTTCCCATACTTTATTGCATAGCCAGATTGAAATGTTTCCCCCTTTTGCCTGTAATTATAGAGGCTGTGCAGTTGAAGGGATTTTAAAAGTGCGAGTAACGCTCTCCATTTCATGTTTATTTAATTTAATTCATTAATTAATTCATTTGAATGCTGGCTGTTGGCTTAATCTGATTTGTCACATAGCAAGTGTCATCAGTACCCTTCACTCTACACTAGCAGAGTAGTTTAACACTTGGCACTCTGGGATATAAACCAAATGCTGGCATTTATGGTGTTCTCTACTATAGTTGAATAAGCTCTCATTTTCTAGTGCCAGATGAAATGCTGATTAATGGCAGCATTCAGGTTTTTTACTTTACCCTACCATGATAACAGAGGTTTCTGGGAAGAGCACTTCATTAGTCTCTCTAGGACAGGCAAAGAAAACAAGTTCGGTTGGTGATTAGATTACTGGAATGGACAATGGTCATATAAATCTGCTGCACTGTGGTTCAGACCGTTAGGAACACAGGACATACCATGCAGGAGGAACAGGCCCTCTGTTATCTAGTCTCTAATAGTGGTTACTGCTGGATGCTTCTAAAACAGCATAATGTACTTAGCTGCGCAATAATACACCATAATCAGGACTGGAGAGTGCAGGCAGAGTTCTCCCTGATCTCAGCTGGTGATTATGCTGTGAAATATGCTTTATAATTTCATCCCAGCTCCAGCTTCAGATGATATGTCTATTTATGTAAATATCTATTCTGTACCAGGAACATTATGTTTCTCGCTCTCCCTTTTACTTATCGGACCATACGCTTAGGATACCTATGCTCTTTCCTTCTGCTGTTTCCTTTACTACTTTCAGTTCTCCTGCCCCAATTGATAAATTCACTAGCAATTGTGTGATCTTTTTACTCTGCAATACCTTTGTATTAGTATTGACGGATGGATTTTGTTTTGATGTACCAACAAAGCTGAAGTTTTGTTTAGTTAGTTGAATTTTTGTCCCACCATTCCCCAAAGGCTTAAGGTGGTTATCATCATCATCATCATCATCATCATCATACATGCATATAAAATACAGAAAATAAAACCCATACACTACATATACCCATTTCAAAAACTCAAATCCTAACCCTGCTTCTCAACTATCTGGCCAGTAAATAGGTCTTACACTTCCTCCAGAAGATGCCCAAGCCAGGACTCTGGCAAACCTCTAAGGAAAGGGTGTTCCAGAGCTGTGGAGCAGTCATCGAGAATGCCTCTCTGTCTGCCCTTGTCTTATTTATTTATTTTTTCATATTTATATCCTGCCTCTCTCACACAGGCGACTCGAGGCGGCTTAAAATAAAAACAATATATCAAACAAAAAATAAAAATACAATATAAAAACACCATAAAAACAAACAAAACACAGTTAAAACATCAAAGGTTTGTAAAAAAAAGTTTTTTAAAAACCTCCCAAACCCCCTAACCCAACCCACCCACCCCCTCTTCCCCACAAAACACCTGGGTGAAGGAGCCAGGTCCTATAGCTACGCTGGATGGCAAGGAGATTCAGGCTGAAGCAGGCCTCTGTCGGGAGGGCATTCCAAAGTGATGGCGCAGCTGCTGAGAATGCCCTCCTGCCTGTATGGACCCGCCTAAAATGTGGGACCTCCAAGAGGGCACTCCTGGATGACCACAGGAGCCACTCAGGGGGTGAGGCGATCTTTCAGGGAAGCAGGAACGAGGCTGTTAAGGGATTTAAAGGTTAAGATCAGCACCTTCAGTTGGGTCCAGAAAACAATAGGCAGACAGTCAAGAGACGGGCCGCAGCATTCTGCACTAGCTATGGCTTCCAAACCGTTGCCGGGGCAGCCCCATGTAGAGCGCATTGCAATAATCCAATCTCAGAGTGATGAACGTATGGATGAGGGTGGCGAGAACCGAGTCAGAAACATATGGGTGGAGTCTTCTTGCCAGATGTAATTGACGAAAGGTGCCTCTGGCCACAGCTGACACCTGAGAATCTAAGTACAGTTGTGACTCCATGAGCACCCCCAGGCTCCATATATATGGAACCAATGGATAGCAAACACCCCCAATAACAAGGGTGTCCTCCTCCCTCAGATCACTGACCCTCCTCCCCACCCCCTCCAATGATCACCTCCATCTTATCAGGATTGAGTTTCAATCAGCTTGACCTCATCCAGTCCCCAACAGCAGCCAGACACTGGGACAGTAAGGAGACCGCAGGGTCTGATGAAAATGATGAATACAGCTGGGTGTCGTCTGCATATTTATTTATTTATTTATTAAAAAATCTAGCCCGCCCTTCCGGCCAGGCAGCCTGGTGTGGCTAAAAAAATCATTGAATAAATACCGTAAAATATATAAAAACATTAAATAACAAATACAACTCTAAAATGGAGAGAGTAAAACCCCAAACACCCAGCCCTCTCCCTCACCAAACACCTGATAGAACAGCCAGGTCTTACAATTCCTATGAAACCTCGGGAGATCGGGGGTCAGATAGGCCCCCACCGGGAGGGAGTTCCAAAGGCATGGCACAGCCACCGAGAATGCCCTGTCCTGCATGGCCCCCCGGGAAACCCGGGTGACCTCCAACAGGGCACCCCATGATGACCACAGGGGCCGGTCCAGAGCCCAGGGAGTGAGGCAATCTTGCAAATAGGCAGGGCCCAGACCGTGTACAGCTTTATAGGTCAGAACCAACACTTTGAATTGGGTCCGGAAGAATATTGATGACAACCAACTCCCCAGCTGTGTACGACCTCCCCAAGTGGCTTCATATACACATTAAACATGAGAGGGGACAGAATGGAACCCTGTGGGGACCTGGTGCAATGATGGAACTTGCAAGAGAGAGCCCTTGGATGACTTTAGAGGCCACAAGGAGCCGTAATTGGGGGTGTGGGGTGTGGAGAGACATTCCTTAAGATATATAGGACAATCTTTCCAAGGCTTTGAGCACAAATTGGACACAGTCGCTGTAATCCCAAACCTCCTCCCTGTAGGAGCCGAGCAGGTTCTGTATGGCTTGCATGCGGCACTATAGGCCTCTCAATATGCGCATGTGTGATTTGCATGTGCATGTGTATTGCATAGTGCATACAGGGCAAAATGGGATCAGTCCCATCATGTTGTCCAAGTTAGGCACTGGATGCCATAAGTCAGATATTCCACTCACCCCCAACCAATGATTGGATGCTGATGCTGTATGAAGCACCCAGCTGTCACTAACTGGGCCAATACAAGCCCAGCTGCACCATCCATCCAGGTCTTCATAATACATGCAAGGTTAGCAGCTTCATCCTGAATACGATCAGAAATAAGACTGCTTTCTCATGATTCTGCTTGCACAGCCTTTGGTGCCACGGGAGCATGCACTAGTCAAATGTCTCGTGAGAAAGGAGGAAGTGCGACTCTCCCAATGGCAAGATCACTCATCGGACAGGGTAGGATTTCACTATCCTGTCAAATCAAATCAAATCAAATTGATTAAAACGTGACCGTGGGTCATTGTTAACATAAAACACAAACAAATACAAATACAAACAACATAAACAAACAATCCTAACATAGTATCAAAAAATAGACTACAGAAATTTTACTAAATACTAAAAACTAACAAGGTACTAGACTAACCTTAAACCAGTAAGGAGAACTCCCCCTCCTTTCTTTCTACCTTAGTAAATTTGAACTTGGCCCAAGGCCTTTTTTCCTCAATTACTGTATACCTTAATTACAAAAAATATATAAAATTTGCCATTAAAGAGATTCCACTGACTTAAATTGGATAAACCTTTTGCCTCATTCCAATCGCCTGCAGCAAAAAACTCATCACTCTTAAAGTCACCTCCGGCTGCTCATTACATACAGCCAAATACATAAGAAATACATTAGTTGCCCCAGGGATTTTATCAATAAACGGTTGCAAAAATTTTGAGCGTAAGGTATCATATAACCTACATTCAAATAATACATGCTGTGTAGTCTCGGTGACTAAAGAGTCAAAAGGATATAGCCTATCCCCGTAAGGGACCCCCTGGAAGCGCCCCGACAAAACACTAGTTGGAAGTGCGTTCAATCGTGCACTTAAAAACAGGCACTTCTCACTGAAAGTGGCAGCAGTTGTTAAATAGTAAGCCATATTGCCCAACTGAGGGGCAATCTGGTTATATCCTGCCAGGTGCAGTGTGCCAGCAACAGCAGCTAGGTCCTCCTGACATTGGATGTCCCTACAACTCTCCTGAATCTCCCTCTTCACGGCCAGATAATCCTTGGCCCCCAAATATGTCTCTGAAAACCCCAGCTTAGCCAAATGTTTAAGCATTAACTTGTGCCATGAATTAACATAAGAATCCTGAAGCACAAGACGGGACAAACCATCCTGGGGGGCCCTTTGTGTTTTAAGCCAGAACAGGAGCACTCATTCCTGAGTTACAGCCATCCACCTATATATCCCGGCCTCCAATCTTACAGCGGCCGTAGGAGTTCCATTCGGCAGTTTAGTCAATTGCCGGATAAACGTTGTCTGTACCACATCCAGATTATCCTCTGTCAAAGGAGCCCAAAGCTCTGCCCCATATAAAAAGGAAGCACCCGCCTTGGACTCGAAAACCTTAACTGTGACTTCTATGTTCCTCCTGCCTGTACCAGCAAAAAGTCACAGGATCGCTTGCATATGGCTCCTGGCGACCACTTCAGCTTTCCCTACATGCTCCTTCCAACATCCATTGGAGGAAAAGGAAAGACCCAAATATTTATAAGTCTTTTACTGTAGCAGACAGGAATCTCCCATTGGCCACCTATGCACCTTCCTTGCCCCTGAAAAAACTAGAACATTGGATTTTGAATAATTAATGTTCAAGTGGTTGTCCGTGCAGTAACTTTTAAAGGAGTCCAGCTGCCACAGAAGTCCAACCTTAGTCCATGACAGTAAAACCAAATCATCTGCATAAAGCAAGGCGCCAACGGCTTCAGTGGCCAATTTGGCGGGAAAAATTGTTCCCACCTCATGACTGGTATTATATCATTAATAAACAAGTTAAACAGGGTTGGCTCCAAGATGCAACCCTGTCTAACCCCCCACTGAACTGGGATATCGGCCATTAGCTGCCCCGCTTGATCTACCCTCACTGCCAGAGTAGAATCACTGTTTAGGGTCTGTATAAGACGAAGAAGCCTACCATTGTTTCCCAGGAGTCTCAGCTTCGTCCAAAGCAAAGATCTACTGACTGAATTGAATGCTGCCTTGAGGTCTAAAAAGGCGGCATACAATTTCCCATTAATAGTATGATATTTCTCAGCCAGGTGTAGAAGAACCAAGCAGTGGTCCATAGTACTTCTATTCTTTTGGAACCCCACTTGCTCAGGGAACAGTATAGAATTTGCATCTATCCACTTGGTAAGTCTAAGAAGCAGGAGCTTTGCGTAGATTTTACTCACAATACTTATTAAGCTAATCTGTCTGTAATTAGCTGGGTCAGTTCTGGCCCCCTTTTGATAAATGGAGACCACTATGGCCCGTCTCCATCCACTTGGAACAATACCAAGGGTATTAATACTGGTAAATAATTTTGCCAAAACAGGCATCCACCAGTCAGCCCTCTAGCTGAATCAGGTCTAAACCTGGGGCTTTGCCCTTCTTGAAGGACTGTGCTATATCGTGCACCTCCAGTTCAGTGATTGGAAGCCAGTCTGGTGCATCAATCTCTCCATACCCCTGGTTAGCCTGGACTAAGTTTAACCCACAGGTCAAATCCCTCTGAGTGGCCCTAATGAACTCCGTCCACCCAGATGGGGTAATCCGCAAGGACCCCCCTAAGCGGGGCTTAGCCAATGCCCCATTTACTATGTGCCAGAAAGCCCTAGAATCTTTGGTACTGCTAGCTTTAAGCAGCTCCTGCCATTTGTTGTCAAATTGGGCTTTCTTCTTTTTCCTAATTAAGTCCCTGTAGGCCTTTTTCTGCTGAAAGTATAACTTCGGGAGGCACACATGGATCCCCGCTCGGTAATCCAGATATATACGTCTGGCCCTCCTCCTTGCCAGTCTACAGTCAGCATCGTACCAAACATGGGAAACAGCTGGCTGCCCCCTATTGTTCTTGGGGGCTGCCGTCAATCATTGCTTACATAACACACTAAACTCTTCATAAGTTGTAACGGCTCCTAGTCCCCCTTCCAAGATCCTTCCCTTAAATTCCTCACCAATTCCAAAATTCCATTCCATACCTGTTCTGTCTTCTCACTCCACTTATAGTACCTGTGGCACGGGAGATTAGTAGCCAGAGCCTCTTCACACTCCTTCCCTTCATCCCTAACTAGGGCCAGCTTAAGAACCAATGGCAAATGATCTAAACAAACACATGTCGTTATCTTGAAATCTATCACATAACTGGCCACTCTGTCTGTTATCAGGGCGTAGTCTATTATGCTACAGCCCTGGTGGCCTAGGAATGTGAATTCCCCTTTCGTGTCATGGAAGCCTGAACCATTAACCAAAAGCAAGTTAAGGCTTGCCACTAATCTCACAAATCTGATACCAGCCGCATTACAAACCTGATCTTTGGAGGCCCGACTACCTCCCAGAGGTCCAGAGTCTATACCTGGTGAGGCGCCCAAGTGCATGGCTAGCACCGTATCATCAGGCCCAATCCTTGTGTTGAAATCTCCCATCACCATAGGAAGAGCCCTTGGATGTTCCACTAACACTTCCCCTATGGCACTTTCCAGTTTATTCCATAGACTACTATTATAAATACCCGCATTTACCGGTGGTATATAGACATTCAAAAACAAGAGCTGCCAAGTTCCAAAGCTCAACACAATCCCCAACAAAAAAGGAGGATACCTAATCTCCCTAACAAGCTTTAGCCCGGCATTGTCTGCATAAAAGCAAGTCAGACCGCCACTGGCTCTCCCCCTTGCTGCGACAAATACAGCCAGTAAAAATTGTTCCAATTCAATAGTATCTATGACCCAGGTCTCTTGAATAAGAATAACCTGGTGCTGACTAAGTGAGACCACAAATTCATCGCAACTCTTGTGCGAGGCCCAATCTGAAATATTCCAGGAGCAGACGGAAATGACATCCTCCTACCTCTGAGTTAGTCATACAGAAGACTGGGCCCGAGCTCCTCCCTGCACCTTCTGCACCCTTCCGTGCAAGCATTGTTCCTTAAAGGTCCCCTGCACTGCTGCTGCTGTTACTGCTGTTACTGCTACTGCCCCGATCTGGGCAGCATCCTCCGATACTGCCTCTGGGCTATCCCCTCTATCTATAGTACTCTGTAACCGACGGACCTTCTTGCACAGTTGCCACCCGCCCTCCTCCCCCACTACTAAGATCTTGTAAAGTCTCTTCCAGAGGGATCCCTATAATCACCCCCTGCTCAGAGAGGTCCAGTTGAAAACTGTCGCTAGCCTCCTGTACCAGGGACCCAATTTCTGCAGTGAGTGCCACCAAGTCCCTTGCAGATTTAACCACTGCCAATTCCTCCGATCTTGAATCCCTCCTTTGGCATTGCGGGGCAGAGTGTGCTGTCATAGCTAGACTCATCAGTCTACTGCCAATGGGGGTGGGGGGAGAGACGACTATCTCCTCCCGCAATATCCACCTGACTGGGTCTAACGCTCATCCTCAACCCTACTCCCAGTTTAGACTGGGGAATAGCTTCCCCTCCATCAGCCAGGGGCTCTTTACCCCCCTGATAGGAGTCCCTAGGTTCACCCCTATCCAACACCTTGCCCAGCAGCAACCCCCATGAAAAAAGAGGGGTGTATGCTGTAGCAGGCATTCTGTCAGCCTGATGTTACGAAACTGCACAGTCAGACGCTGACAGTACCCCCCTGCAGGAATGAGCTGAAAAGGGCCTATACGTCTCTTCGAAATTGGAAACCCCAAGATAGCGGAAAGATGATGCTGAATATCACCCTTCATTCTCCAGCTAGGAAAAAACCCATTGGGTAAGGACCTTACTTGAAACAAAAGGACGTTATGGACCAGCTTGGGTCTCACTGATCCTGGAGACCTCCCTCCCCCCTCCTGCTGCTTTGTCTCTGTTGTACAAGATCTACTGAGTGTTCTCCTAGAGCTGCTTACCTCCCTCTCCTGCCCTGTATCATCCACTGTCTGCTCGATAGTATGGGCTTGTCCTGAGGGGCCAGGTTCCACCAGGGTCAGGGAGACATTTGGCCCTGCAGCACCATATAGATTCTGTTCCATTTTGTCTCCCCTAAGCTCCTGTATATATTCAACCACCAATATCAATTGCTCCCTCTGCTCCTCCAGCTTGTGTCTAAGACCCGCAAGCTGGCTCAGAATACTTTGTTCCCCGTCTCCAATGGGGGGTGTCTGCATCCCCTTAAAGTCAAACCTTGGCAGTGCCCAACAGTTTTTGGGACAACTGTCGGTTATACTAGTACGGTCCCTCCCTCGATTGGCTCTAAAAATATGTGGGGGCATAGATTCTCGGTTGGAGGAAGCTTGGGAGGAGATCATAGCCACTGGAAGCTTCCTCATCCACTTTCCACTGTCTACCCTGAGCTGTTGTAGTCACCATGTTCACACCAACACATTTCCTAGTCTTCATTTCCCCACAGTTAAACCGTGAGCTTCAATGTTACTAAAATTGCTATATGCGATCAATACGCCTTGAGTTGGTCCCAAAATCCCACAGTTCACTTCACACCCCCACACACCACGGCTGTAAGTCCAACTGCACTCTAGGCCCTGCACCTAACCAGCGCCTAAGGCCGCGCGCCCCCGGCACTACCATAGGCACAAGGGCGCTAAAATAGATAGGGCTCAGTGACCCATCAGCTCGAGTTCCAGCCTCTTCCCCCAATGTCCCCACTCAGTCTCAGAGGGCTGGCGGCCTCCCAGTCCACTCGTGGGGGAGAGGGGGACTACACAGGGAGGTCTCACCCGTTACCAGGTGCCCAGATGACAAGTAAAGCAGCTTACCTCCCAGAGCTTCCCAACCCCACGGTTCCGTAAACTCCCGATCTGAGGAGTCTCCCTCCAGGGGAGCCAATGACCAGATGGATCTGGAGTCCAGAGGGGCCAGAGCTCCCGCAAAAGTTCTATCCAGTTCTTAGTCAAGGATGCCGCTCTGGAGCAATTAGAAAGGCACACAGACGGGCGTGCGACAATGGACTAATGCTAGGTCATGTTGCCTCACAGATCCCGGAACTCCACGTCAACTCCCCTTCCAAGTCAGCTCCCAGGTATATTTGAGAAAGGATTACAGCGGTCTCGGCACCGGGCTCCCGCAAACAGAGGGTTGGGCACCACTCCACGTCCCCGGCTAATGAGCTCAGCCAACGGGTGACTTTCGGCTGGCACCCAAGGTCTGATGCCCAAAGGGTCCCCAGTCCCTGAATAAGTAAATACCTACAGGGAAAGGAAGCCAATGATGGCCAAGCAGGCACTCCTGCTGCGCCTCCCCTAGTTTCTCCTCCCCTCTGGTGTTACACAGGCCACCCATTATCCTGTCTGATATTCAGGCTTGCTGGCTGGAGACCCGCACTTCCTCCTTTTCCATGAGACAGGAGCTGCACTACATTTTAATAGTGCATGCTCCCGTGGTGCCAAAGGCTGCTCATAGGATGGGAGCTTGTGATAAAAGTCTGCTCATGGGAAAGCAGTCTAATATCTGTTCTAGTCACCACTAACCTTGCATTGAGCAGTAACAGTGACAGATCAGGGTTCCCACTAGATTTGACCCCTATATGACATGTACTATGCTATTTTAGTATGATGCCACAGGACTGAATTCCATGGAATGATGAATATTTCTGCCAGGGCTTTCCCAGAAGTAGTTACTCCTTATAAGGCTTCCAGGTAATTAGTGGTTTAGGTACTGGGATCACTGAAAGAGGAGTGGGAATATTACAAACGCAGAGCAACCAGCCTGGAGGGTAAAACTAGGGCATGGGTGTATGACAGCAAGCCAAGAGGTCAGAGCCAGTATATAACAGGGATAACCTTGACATAGATTCCCAAGAGGCCTCAGAAATTGTTCCACCCAACTAGAGCGCTGCAGACTGAACTGAGCCCAGTGGAACCAACTGGGCTCAGGCTTTCTTTATTATCATAATTTGATGACAGACATTTTTTTCAAACTGCCTTAACTCTGTCGTTTACATGTATACAAATTGTGTACATATTATACAATGAACTGTTGGCAATGTCAGTGTAGATAACTTTATACAATCAGTTGTACACAATGCAATTCTGCACAAAAGGAGAGTTAAGGCTATTTGAAAAAACTGTTCGTCATTGAATTATGATACTAAAGAAATGATCAATAAAGAAATAATGTGATAGTTTAGTTAGTGATAAATATTAAGACTAAATATGTATGGTAAGGAATTCAGTATATATATATTATGTTAATGTTGATGGTAAATTATGGAATATAGATAGAAAATCTGTAAATAATTGCCATGCTTTTTGGCATTTAATTTTTGTTGTAATATATATTAAATGTCTGTTGAATTGTAATTGTAATTCATTTTCATGTTTTTTGGAATTTAAGTTAGGGAAAATGTATTTTGTGAAATGGTTCTGAAAAGTAAACTTTTTTGTTTTGGAAATGATTCTGCCTTTAACGGATTTTTAAACTGTAAAGATTTTGTTTTAGAAAACTTCCAGTTTTTTAAGGGTGTGATTAATATAGTAATGAGAATGTTAAAAGATATCACATATGTCAGTTATGTGATATGTTAACATGTGGATACACTGACACTACACAGTAAGGAAGGCTAGAAAGAGAAAACCACTAGAATGAAAGTCATATCCATCCTTGCTCTCTGTTTTTAACATATATAAAAGTCATCATAGCCGTATCCCGAGGGACAGGATTCAGACAGGGAACAGGGAGGGGGATGCAGAGCTATGGAGCAAGGCAGGATCTCTAGGCTTGGGGCAAAAACTGGCTGGAAAGTCCCCCCTCCCCTCAGATTGGCAGCAGGTTCATCACTTCACAGGGTAGCTCTAGCCTTCTACCCCAGCCCCACACAGGGATGTTTGGGGCTGCATACAAATCATATGCATATATATGGAGTACTCACCTGCCGCTTTTTTTCCATCCTGCCGTGCTGTTCCATCCCGCCATGCTGTTCTGCTGTCATCTGCCGCC
>QEPC01006449.1:6767-19975 GCA_003113815.1 Sphenodon punctatus | reverse complement strand
TGTTAGAAAAAACAGCACAAGGAAAGGTACATGACTCTGCTTTAAATCACGTAACTTTATCAGGAGCCAGTTCTGTCACAAAGACTTTAAGCTATAGTCAGTTTCATATCAATTACCCACTTGCCTCAGAAAGCAAGTAAGAGAAAGCTCTAGTCAGTTTCATATTAATTTACCCTCTGGCTTAACTCCATACTTTTGACTCCCTATGAAAAGTCTGCAACTTTTCATACAGAGTGAAAAGTCTTTTCTTCATCCAAGATTGCCATGATGTTGACCATGCCAAGACTTTCCTTGAATGGCTTATATCTTCCACCTTGTATGCTTATATAATCTTACAACTGACTACAGTTTAAAGTCTTTGTGACAGAACTGGTTCCTGATAAAGTTATGTGATTTTAAAAAGCAGAGTCACGTAATTTTCCTTATGCTGTTTTTTCTAACAACACAAATGGCGGTCACAGCTGTTTGACTGCGCGTGCGCCAGTCAGAAGAACCAATTTTTTAACTTTTAATAACTCATTTTTGGCTGCACCAATAATTATCACACTACACCCACATTTGATCTAGAGATCACTCTGCAAGGCTATGAAATCTGGGGACTCAACTCATCGTAGGGGGAGGAGATATCAATGATTCAAAATAGTCAGGATGCTGTGCCTTTTGACCACAACCAATTAAGATTTAAACAGTTATGACTTCTGATTTTCTTGCTGGATCTTCTTCACACTTTGCACATATAATGATCCCCACAAATATACGCCATGGATAAATTTTCAGAACTGTAGCTCAAGCAGTTTCCTCAATATCAGGGCTTTAGTGGTCCCCTGTTTATAATGGAGAGCAGCTCTGCCTTTCACTTTCTTGTAGCTACCGCTGCAAGAAAATTTGGCAACAAAATATTGACTGAGATATATTATTTTACAGGGAAAGAATATTCAATATGGAATTTTGGAGGCCTTCCAAGGAGCCTGTGGTTGTGAACTGGGTCTGCAATCAGCAAACAAGAGATAGGAGGAAAGAGATATACTGAGTATCAAAGTTATAATGACTGATGCTAGGCTTGAAATTACAAGGCCTAAATTGCCTTTAAAGTTAATAAACCTAGAATTTGTAATTCTTTTCTTCATCCAGGACTGCCATGATGTTAACTGTGCAAAGACTCTTTCTCTGAATGGCGTATATCTTCCACCTTGTATGTTTATATAAACTTATATTGTTTTAACACTCCCCTTTATTCAAGAATCTAAATGCAATGGGTGCAAAAACATATCGACAGCACCTCCGGAGATGTCCCCCATCATCCCCAGGTTAACTGGTCTGTCTAAAGGGCACCCACCAGATGTTCAACCCAGAGAAGGCTGCAGCTGCTTTAGGGCAGCCCTGCTGGTGGCACTCCTGAAGATCCAGGAGCATGCAACACAGAGTAGACCGGCCAAACCTGGGGCAATGGTCAAACGTGGGTGGCACTGCTACCCATCTGTTGGGCGGAGCNCGGCAGTTTAGTCAATTGCCGGATAAACGTTGTCTGTACCACATCCAGATTATCCTCTGTCAAAGGAGCCCAAAGCTCTGCCCCATATAAAAAGGAAGCACCCGCCTTGGACTCGAAAACCTTAACTGTGACTTCTATGTTCCTCCTGCCTGTACCAGCAAAAAGTCACAGGATCGCTTGCATATGGCTCCTGGCGACCACTTCAGCTTTCCCTACATGCTCCTTCCAACATCCATTGGAGGAAAAGGAAAGACCCAAATATTTATAAGTCTTTTACTGTAGCAGACAGGAATCTCCCATTGGCCACCTATGCACCTTCCTTGCCCCTGAAAAAACTAGAACATTGGATTTTGAATAATTAATGTTCAAGTGGTTGTCCGTGCAGTAACTTTTAAAGGAGTCCAGCTGCCACAGAAGTCCAACCTTAGTCCATGACAGTAAAACCAAATCATCTGCATAAAGCAAGGCGCCAACGGCTTCAGTGGCCAATTTGGCGGGAAAAATTGTTCCCACCTCATGACTGGTATTATATCATTAATAAACAAGTTAAACAGGGTTGGCTCCAAGATGCAACCCTGTCTAACCCCCCACTGAACTGGGATATCGGCCATTAGCTGCCCCGCTTGATCTACCCTCACTGCCAGAGTAGAATCACTGTTTAGTGTCTGTATAAGATGAAGAAGCCTACCATTGTTTCCCAGGAGTCTCAGCTTCGTCCAAAGCAAAGATCTACTGACTGAATTGAATGCTGCCTTGAGGTCTAAAAAGGCGGCATACAATTTCCCATTAATAGTATGATATTTCTCAGCCAGGTGTAGAAGAACCAAGCAGTGGTCCATAGTACTTCTATTCTTTTGGAACCCCACTTGCTCAGGGAACAGTATAGAATTTGCATCTATCCACTTGGTAAGTCTAAGAAGCAGGAGCTTTGCGTAGATTTTACTCACAATACTTATTAAGCTAATCTGTCTGTAATTAGCTGGGTCAGTTCTGGCCCCCTTTTGATAAATGGAGACCACTATGGCCCGTCTCCATCCACTTGGAACAATACCAAGGGTATTAATACTGGTAAATAATTTTGCCAAAACAGGCATCCACCAGTCAGCCCTCTAGCTGAATCAGGTCTAAACCTGGGGCTTTGCCCTTCTTGAAGGACTGTGCTATATCGTGCACCTCCAGTTCAGTGATTGGAAGCCAGTCTGGTGCATCAATCTCTCCATACCCCTGGTTAGCCTGGACTAAGTTTAACCCACAGGNCCCAGTGCACCATTAGGCAGGACTTAATGATGGGAATAAAATCGCTAAAAGGAACTGCTGCAAGGTCAGACGTTGGATGGTCAGCTGACCAAGAAGTCGCGTCAGTCCATTCATTGTCCCTGATCCTCACGTGCCTGGGAATCCAGCAACAGAGCATGCAGGTGACCGAGGACCAGAGACAGTGCAGCTTCAATCAAATCATGGCAATCAGCAGGTACAGGTTAAAACAGAGCCTTCAAGGAGCTCAGAGAATGATAATAGATATGACAAGGGCCCACTACGGCCTACCTGGGCTGGAGACTCACTGTCACGTATGTTCACGGGCCACCAGATGTGGGCCTGGGGGAGGGTTTGCCGGCTGGCCCGGTCAAGCGCAGGTTTGATCTGTGCCCTGACCCCCCTCCCCGAGTGTGCAGCCAGCACACTGGCTGCACATTTATTTTTACCTAGAGTGTCTGAATAGATCACACCAGCCACTCAGTCAACCCAAATTGCAAAGCAAGGAAAATAGCAAAAAGCTCCACAGTAAAGGTGAAATGCTCCTGTGGGAGTCGGCGGGTAATGTTCCCAGGCTTGAAGCCATCTGTAAAGAGTGCTGCAAGCCAAGGTGGTGAGAACCTTCAAAGAGAAAACGTAAGAGTGAAGCAAGTCCAGTGCCTATTTCAGACCATGATCCACAATCCAAATTTAGCATCAGGTACAATCTCCCATAGGCTCTACATTTAGAGACTTTTTATAATATTTAAGGCTGGACACAACATATATACCACTCTTCTCCCCCTGCCCACCATGATAATTATATACAAAGGTCTTCCAGCCACAACCACATAATGCAGAAGGCTGTCAGGAGCCTGGGGCATGGCGGCAGCGGCAACGGACTGGGCCCGGACCCAGACAAGCTCCCCCTCACTCACCTGAGAGATCCGAGCCTTCCCCCGCAGACCCGCCAGTTGCGGCAAACCCGCCACCGCGTGCTGTTGCCAGGGCAACCCCGGACAGCAGCACAACGCCAGAGCCGCTTCTGTCCACCTCACAGGAAGTGAGGTCAGCACCAGCCCCCGTGCACCAATCCGCACGCATCCAGGCACGTATGGGGGCGGAGCCTGGCATATAACTACTGGCACTGCCATACAAACAATGCCAGTAATCAGAGATTGAAAAGCTGGTCCCTCAAAGCTAAGTGTGAATTGTGGATTATTGATTGTTCTCCCTTGTTATTGTTCTGTGTGTCTCGTGAGCCTTCCTGTGTTCTCTCCAGCCCTCGTCCTCGCTTCCCCCCCCTTCCCCTCCTTCGTTCTCTTCCCTTGCCTTGTTTTGGGTATGGTGTATGCAGAGGGTTAGAAAGGCAATCCAGGAGAAAGTTGTGAGTGCGTGCCTTCCTGAGGTGATCTCACCTGAGGTGAGTGTGACCTGCTAGAAGTGGTGAAGTTGTGTGACCTGTCCTCCCCCCTCCAGGGTTAGTCTCCCTATGCCGTGCTGTGTGCAAGCCCTTGGAACCACAACCTCCACCCTGGTACCTTACCCCGGTAACCCTCACTTGTATATCCCACTCCTTTCCAGTCCTTTCCCTCCGGCGTGGTTGAAGAGTGTGTTTGTGCATCCACTTCAAAACTCTGCGCCCAATGATGATAGAGGCCTGACTTCTTCGAGGTCATTAAGGCTACTATACTATCCTGACAGGCATTACCTCCCCAGGGCATCCTTGCAGAGCGTGAGCCTGAGCCGTGTGTGTGAGTGGATGCGGGTTTTGGGGTCTCCCTTATTCCCCCCCTCCTGTGACAAAGGTTTATTCTTAACTTTTTCTGAACTCCATCGCCGAGCAAACTTTTATCACTTTTGATTTTTAATAAAATACGCATCATAACACATCCTCTAATGGCTTACTCTTGCCCTTAAACCTTGACCAAATTATTAATAACTATTAAATATTTCATAAAAAAACATGTAGCAGGGTCAACACTTTTGTTTCTGCAAACCCAAGTAGTACAGACAGGCGAGACTCATAGACATACTTAGGATGCTCCCTTTGATGGACCATGCCTCAGAAGTTCAGCAATACAATGGTTGCCAAGTCTCACTGTTTCATCTAAAGGCTCATAATCCTAGGTGTTTTCTTAACACCCCAGCTGCTAAAATCATGAGAATCTCGCTTTCATTTTTCTCACAAGTTTTTTGTGCTCATGTTTGAGTCAGGCAGCTTGATAAAAGGTGATAGTGTGAGCTAAAAAGTGCCATATTGGGTCAGACCAATGGTCCATCTAGCCTAGCTTCCTCTTTGCAGCAGTGGCAGCTCAGAGAAGGGCACAGTAGATAATAATCAGGGACCCGAATTGACTGCTTTGCTGCAATCTGCAGTGATTTTTGCAGAATCAGCCAATCCTCGCAGAATCAGTCAATCCTGGCAGTGCCATGCTGAAATTGCAGTGACACTGCAGTGGGGGTTGTCTGCAGGATCTTTAAATCCTGGCTCAGGTATAAACTTGACGCCTGACCCCAAACTAAAATTGCTGCTGCAGCTGCCGTCTTTCCGGGAGAAGTGAGCACAACCCGAGGGTAAATAGGCCCCTGGGAGATGAATTGTGGGTGGGGTCTGAAGGTCCTATGTTTGGGTGAGGGGGGTCTGGGGTTTTAATATGAGGTGGGAATTCTGGGGTGCTGAAATTCCAGAGGATTTGAGTTGTGTTTGATTAGCAAAGTTGTGATTCTATGTCAAACCTGTTGCAAATTTGCTTCCCAGCATGCATAGTTATGCAAATCAAGTTAACCATGCAAATATTAATGCTCACGGTGAATTTGCAGAATTTGGCTTCACTGGTTGCAGAATTTAAGATTTTTTGGTGCAGTGAACTCGGGTCCGTGATAATAATAGAGCGATCTATTTCCCACTGTTCACTCCCACCCCCCAACAGTCAGGTCCCGCTGTCTCATCCCATGGCCAACTTGACTAAGACCATTTTTAGACGAGTGGGGGAATCTATCATGTTTAAAAATCCACTTTTAGAAAAGTTGTACAGGGAGCACTTAAATGCACCGGAAGTCGTCTGGCTGCCATTAAAACAGTGTCTCGTGCATTAGTTCTAAAACCAGATTTGACAAACCCCAATATTGAGGTTTGACAATCTGGTTTTAGAACTAATACATGAGCCGCTGTTCTAATGGTGGCTGGGTGACATCCTGTGCATCTAAACGCTCTCCGCATGACTTTTCTATAAACGGATTTTTAAGCCTGCTAGATTCCCCCACTTGTCTAAAAATGGCCTAAGAGTTATTTATGGAACTATTCTCTATTTTTCAATCATTTTTTAACCCAGTTATACTACTGGCTTTCACAACCATCTTCTGACTCAGAAACCAGATAGCAAATAAAAATGCATATTTTTTACAATCTCAAGTTTTTTTGGGAGGTGACTCAAAAACATTTGAGTTTTTCAGGGTGGCAGACCACAATATGTACAGGTCTCCTTGTGGAATGCAAAAGCTACCAACATTTATTCTGCCAACCTCTACACTTCAGCTCATTTCTTTATACCGTTTGGAATGACAGCATATTTCACTAAATTACAAAGTTGCATTCTTTGCTGACCCCTAGTGGCCATGAGGAGAGTAACTGTAGGAATTTGGAAAGGAGAAAAGGAAAAATAATTGATGCAACTGAAAGTAAGGCAATGTTCAATTGGGTTCTGAACAAAGCTTGTGATTCAGGTACACTGGAACATTACATTTCACATGTCTCTCATTAAATGAATTTTCATTTGTTTGCATAACATATTTTAAGGTTTATTTCCTTATTGTTATCACACTTTCCACATAACTTAGGGAGACATTTATATATTTTTTTAAGAAGTTCAGATGACTTAGGAGGCTTAAAAGCTGAATTTTGAGAAAGGCCCTACTAAGCCAGAGATGCATCATGAAATCTCTTCGTAGAAATTAGTATTTGCTTTGCATATGCAATTGGTTACCTAAAATCTACACATCATGAAACCACTTGCAAGTGCATTAATGATATATCTTCCTGAAAATTAGCATTCGCATATACTATTGGTTACCTCGTTATTTATTTTATATATTTTAAAAAATTATACCCTGCCCTTCTTGCCAGATGCAATGCGGGGTGGCTAACATCATCAAAAATACACAATAAAATAGCATAAAAAGAATAAAACATCAATAAAAAAGAAAGAATAAAACCAACCCCCTCCCTCACCAACCCCCACCCACTACCCACCCCTCACCCTCACCAAATGCCTGACAGAACAGCCAGGTCTTACAACTCCTTCGAAAGGCTGGGAGGTCCGGGGTCAGATGGGCCCCCACTGGTAGAGAGTTCCAAAGGTATGGTGCAGTCACCGAGAATGCCCTATTCTGCGTGGCCCCCAGAAAATCTGGGGGACCTCCAGTGTGGCACCCCCGGATGACCACAGGGACCGGTCTAGGACCCGGGGAGTGAGGCGATCTCGCAAGGAGACAGGACCCAGACCGTGTAAGGCTTTATAGGTCAAAACCAACACTTTGAATAGAGCCCGGAAGACTATTGGCAGCCAGTGCAGAGACTTGAGCATTGGTGTAATGTGCTCCCGGCAGCCCAGTCCCACTAAGAGGCAGGCTGCCGAATTCTGCAACAGTTACAGCTTCCAAACTGTCACCATTGGTATTCCCACGTAGAATGTGTTACAGTAGACTAGTCGAAAGATGATAAAAGCATGGATGATCATGGTCAGGTCAGGAACCGAAAACAACTGAAGCCACCGCACCAGATGTAACTGGTGGAAGGCACTCCTTGCCACAGCCTCCACCTGGAGATCCAGGCGGAGCTGCGTGTCGAGAAGCATCCCCAGGTTCCATACCTGGGAAGTCAACAGAGGACAGATTCCATCAACCATGGGAGCTGTCACTTCCACCGACCTCCCCACTACCATCACTTCCATCTTGTCAGGATTCAATCACAATCAGTTAGCCCTCATCCAATCCCCCACAGCTACAAACACCGGGTAAGCACTGAGACAGCCGGGCCTGGGTCGGTCGAAAATGAGGGATACAGTTGGGTGTCATCCGCATACTGATGACACCTCACCCCGAACCCTCTGATCATCTCACCGAGCAAGTGCCTATACACATTGAACAGGAGAGGGGACAAAACAGAACCCTATAGAACCCCACACGAGAGGTCTCGGTAAGATGAAAAACAATCAACGAGCACCACCCGTTGAGTTCCTCCGGTCAGAAATGAGCGGAACCATTCAATAACAGTCCCACCGACCCCCGCACTGTCCTGCAGGCGCGTCACCAACATCTCATGGTCAATGATATCAAATGCTGCCAAAAGATCTAACAGGATCAATAGGGTCGATTGGCCCCAATCCTTCTCGCGGCAGAGATCATCTACAAAAGCCACAAGTGTGATCTCAGTGCCATAACCCAGATGGAAACCAGACTGAAAGGGATCAAGATAACCGACATGGTCAAGATGCTCCTGGAGCTGTCAGGCCACTACCCATTCAATAACATTCCCTAAAAAGGGAAGGTAAGACAGGCCGATAGCTGGCAGGGGAGTCAATGTTAAGCAATGGTTTCTTGAGCAGAGCCTGCACCACTGCCTCCTTGAGGCAGCTCGTCACTCTGCCCACCTGAAGAGAGACGTTGACGACCCCGGCCAGCAACAGACCCATTGTCTCCCAGAAGCTCCTAACTAGCCAGGACGGGCATGGATCTAATTCACAAGAGGTGGTCCGAACCACCCTCAGAACCTCCACCATGTCAGCAGGTGTCACCAACTAAAGTTGATCCCACAAAATTAGACATGATGGGACGTCCTCCTCTACTGTATTAAGTGCGGCATCGAAGTCGTGGTGAATACGAGCGATTTTATCCACAAAATAATCCACAAACATGTCACAGCGGGCAGATGATGACTCAACTCCAGGGTTGAGGGAGGGTGGCCTGACCAGCCCCTGCACAACCTGGAACAGCTCCGCTGGATGGGATTTTGAAGATACTATGAGGGTAGCAAAGAACTCCCTCTTTGCTACCCACATAATCACGGCATAGGATCATAAACTAGCTCTATGCCGCAAACTGTCGGTTTCAGCACGAGAACGACGCCACCATCGCTCCAACCATCACCCAGTTTGCTTCAGCATCCGCAGCTCCTCGGAAAACCATGGAGGTCTGTGGAGCCTCCACCTAGGTAACGGATGCCTGGGAGCCATTCGATTGATAGCCTCCATCAGCAAGGTGTTACATAGCTTAACAAGGCCATCGATGAGATGGTGGTCAAAGTCAGAGGGTAACTCCCCCAGAGCACCTAGAAAGCACAATGGGTCCAACAGCCTCCGGGGGTGGGCCATCCAAATAGGTTCCACACCCTTCCAGGGGCAAATGTGTGCTAGAAGGGAGGTCTGCAGGAGGTAATGATCCATCCATGACAAGGGCACAGCTGATATCTCCCCCATTAACGGAGCACCCGCTTCAAGGCCAGTGCAAAACATAAGGTCCAAGGTATGTCCTCCAAGATGTGTTGGGCTGTTAACACTCTGGGACAGGCCCATGGTTGCCATGGCGGCCATGAACTCATGCTCGGATCCCCCAAGAACCGTGTCAGCGTGAATGTTGAGTTCCCCCCAAGACTATCATGTTTGGGAACCGCAACACCACCTCCGACACAGCCTCCGCCAGAGCATGCAGGGAGGTTGCCATACTGGTAGGTGCATGGTATACCAGCAGCACTCCCAAACTGTCCCCCGCCAAATCGAATACAAGATGGAGACCTTCAATGCCCACTATGGATCGTACTGGATACTTCCCCACAGACCAACCTTCTTTAAAAATCATATTTACACTGCCCCGACCCTCCCCCCTGTCCCTCTAACCACGGCTGGTGATGCACAGAATACCCGGCCGGAACAAGATCAGTCAAAATAGGCCCCGATTCATTGTCCAGCCAGGTTTCCGTGATACACACAAGATTGGTGGCACAGTTACAGTTTTTAACCACAGTGGGTTCCAAGGTAGCCAACTAGAAATGATATAGCTGTTTTTTAGGATGCTACCACAGTGGCATTATCATGTGGCTGGGCCCACTTCCCCAGACCCCTACATCAAAATGTGGGTAACCAGATTTGGGAATGCTAAACAGGACACTTCTCTACTCTCACCAGCTGGGCCTTTTGCCACCATGCAGCATGCAGAGGCAGCCAGTTAAGCTATGAGTCTACTATGCTAGAATCCTGGATTCACCTCCTAACTGGGGTCTGTGTTGCCTCTTCATTTATAAAAATGTAGTAGCAATAGCAGCTCAGTTTCCTACCTTACAGGGCAGGGAGTTACCTGAAGGAAGAAAAGAGTGTGCTTCAGAGGAAGCAGTAGAGGTGTGCAACAGGGGTCCATGTCATTTGTCATTTTCATTTTTGTTATTTAAATCTGTTGTTTTCGTTTTCATAAATATCAAATGTTTGGTTTTGCTTTCATTTTCGTTTTCCATTGGTTTCAATGGAAAATGCATTTGTGGCTGAAACGTTTTTGTTTTTCATTATATTTGGCTGAACTTTGGAAAGATTGTACCTCCAATGGAAGGCATTAAGTGTACCAAATTCCAAAATGATTGGATAAAGGGATCCAATTTTATAAGCAGTTGAATTATATTATTTTGCAGAAATCTTCATATACATTCTTAGCTGTAACTTTTGCCTCACATTTAATGTAGATGAAATTTAGGAAGTTTATACTCCTTCCCATATTTACTACCTCTGACAAATTTCAGAAGGATTGGAGAAAGGGTCCTGATGGTATAAGCAATTCACTTATAAATGTATGTCTGACTAACATCTTTGTAGTCCAACCAGTGCACATGAAATTTGGCAGGGCTGTATATCACACTTTCACGATCATCTCATCATATCAGAAAGATGTTGTAAAGGTTCTCAATTTTATATGCCTGCACAGCATATTCAGAGAAGGAGCCTATGCCAGGGATTCTCTTACGTGTCACTGTGGTATAAGATCCATTTGTGATGCCAATTGGACAGCAGAAATGTCAACCAAATATCCTCATTCTGTGATATGTGATCATCCCAACTTCTATCCCCCACTTGTTACTGGAAAGTCAGAAGCATCTGTTTATGAAAGAACCAATAGAGATTCTCTTATGTCCTCCGTCACAGTGCTGCAGGATGTGATTGTGATGATAATTGGCCAGCCTGGATGTGTAAACTTTGTCTCCTGATTTCTGGGATGCTATCCCCAAAGTCCCAGTTATGTCCCTTCAATGCCCACCTTGAAACCACTACTGATTGGTCCTGTAAAGCTGGAAGCACGCAGCAATTGGCCAGTAAATGTGCCTGCAGGCTTTTGGGTTCTTCCACATCCTCCCTCCTACAGTCTGCCTGCCTCTGACTGACACTGCATGTGCTGCTATTTATCTGAATAATGGTCTTCAATGGGACAACTTCAATTGCTTATAAAATTGGGTCCCTTTATCAAACTGTCCTGTAGTTTGGCAGAGATGACAGGGAAGGTATGCGATACATTCCTTCCAAATGTCTTGTAAACAGGATGGAATATAAAAATGTTACAGCTGGAAATGTACTTTCAAGTTAATGTCTTATACCATCAGGACCCTTTATCCAATCTTTCTGAAAATTGGCAAGAGTGTTAACCTTGTGGAGGTACATAATATTCACAGGTTCCATGCAAATTGGATAAAAGATAAAGAAGTTGTAACCATGAATGTATATGGAGCTTTTCTTAAAATCACAATGTTCAATTGCTTATAAATCGGTTCCCTTTATCTAATCTTTTTGAAAAGTGGTACACATCGTGCCTTCCATTGGGGGTACAATCAACCCAAGCTTCATTAGAATTGAATAGGAATTTTAAAAGTTATAGCTAGAAATACGTTTTTCAATTTTCCTCTTCATTTCAAAAACAAAAAGTCATTGTCATTTCTATTTTTTTAATTATTGTCATTTTTGTTATTGCAATAATAATAATAAAAATGACAATTTTTGTTATCATTATTATAATAATGAAAATGACATGCATGCCCCTAGAAAGCAGAGCAGAGAAGCTCACAACTCCCTGTGTGTGCACCATCTTGAGGAATATTTCCCAAGGCTTTGCCTTTTGTCAAGATCATGATTGCAAGACCTTGCCAAAAGAGTACTTTATCAAAAATCCATGCAGATGGGATAACTCCATGGATTAAAAGCGGTCAGGGCTTAGCCAAAAGAGGAGGAGTCACCACAGTATCATTCATGGCAACATTCTAGCATCTTTCAATTAGGTGAAGGGATTCTTCTTCCTTAGACATGAACAAAGCATCCAAGCTTTCTAATATTGAAGCTAGAATTCCATAACAGTAGGACAAAGAGCATTAACTATATGATAAATCTACCTCAGAGATTGTTAAAAACAGCCCCTTGAAGCTGCCATAAAATGAGGATCAGAGAAGTTGGCTTCTGGCAGTGAACTACCAATCTTGTCATTCCTGTTGCCTGCAGCCATTTTTCTCCCCACCGTTTCTGCTGTCACACTCATAAATGCCTCTTGGTCTCCGCTTCTTCCCAAAAGGCAGCACACCCGTTGCCAGGCTCCTGGCCTGACTTCATGGCCTGTATTAAAAAATAAGCTGTAGAAAGATTTCTCCTAAAACAGCTATATAGCTAGCAAATGCTGTTAGCTAGCTACCTCAAACTACTCATGAAAAATGATTTTTTTAAAATGGCATGTCCCTTTAAAAATGAGAGGGGCTTCCAAGATCATTCCAGATCATTCCAGAGTCACTGTAGAGTCACACAGGGTATTTTCAGCGTTACGAGATCACACTCAACCACAGTGGGGCCTCCAGGAGACCAGGGACTTCATCTGCATATGGGGGACCCTGGAGTACCAGCTGGAGCTTGCCCTCAACCAGCGCAATGAACATGTCTATCAGCGCACAGCGGCACAGTGCCGGTCCAAGGCCAAGGAACTCAAGAGGGGGTACAAGGCCATCTGGGACAACAATAGGCGGTCCGGACACAGGGCCCGGACCGCCCCCTTCTACGATGCCCTGGACTGCATCCTACATATGAAGGGGTCCATAGTCGCCCCATGGCTCATGGGCAGCGCAGTGGTCCAGGGCAGGAAAAGGGCTGAGGTACCCCCTCCCCTCGCCCCCCCAAGAGCTCCAGGGCCCCGGACCCCCAGGAGGAGCGCCCAGCGGCCTCCGGCACCAACAGGGCCCCCCCTGGCAGCAGCCCCGAGAGCACCTAACCCCGGGCCGGCCCAGCGGAGTCTGAGGCCAGCACCGTCACCACCCTCACCAATGGTCCATGAGGGAGCACTCCCACATCGAGGGGCCAGCCTCCGAGGGATCCGAGCCGGAGAGGGGGGGACCATGACCAGGGGGGCATGGGCCAGGGGTGTGTGTGGAGGGGGAAGGGGCCACCCCAGCCTGTGCCCCAGCTCCCCCTGGCAAGGC
>QEPC01006442.1:2965782-2979971 GCA_003113815.1 Sphenodon punctatus | reverse complement strand
GTAGAGTGGAGGGGGCGGAAGCCGGACTGGAGAGGGTCGAGGGAGGAGTTGGCCGAGAGGAGGTTCAGGCAGCGGGAGTAGACGACACGTTCCAGGAGCTTCGAAGCAAAGGGAAGGAGGGAGACCGGCCGGTAACTAGAGGGATCGGAGGGGTCCAGGGTAGGCTTTTTGAGGATGAGGGAGAGAGGGGGGGAGAGAGAGAGATTTCAATGCAAGGACAGGGAACCCCGAGGATGATCCCAATTTAGTAGGAGACAAGGATGGTATCTCCCCATATTTTGCTCCTGGAGTATCAAAAGACAGATGTCAAACGCTCAGGCTTCCTACTTCCGAGCGTTATGTGACACTTTCAGTTTAACAGTCCTGAATGACACTTCTCCTGTTGATCCAGAGCGAGCATTTACATTTGTATCTGCACAAGGCTCCAGCGTTATAGACTGTGCATTGGTCTCGTCTAGTGTTTTACCTTATGTTGCTGATTTTATAGTCTTAGTGGCAGTTGAAACTGACCATCAACCCCTGGCCCTAGTAATGTCTTATGTCTCTAATGTTTCTATCATTACTTCTTTTGAAGAAATGTGCAGCAGCTCACTAGTGCCCCACCCTACTTTCCAGAGAGTAAAATGGTGTGATAGACTGAGTGCTTCTCTGACGGAGCTTATTGAATCAGAAATATGTAGGACTCTATGTGATTAAATAGTTCTCTTGCTGATACCCTGCTGGATAAATTTAATCAGCTCATTGAGTCCTTTTATCCCTACTTAGTGTCAGTAGTTGCTTCACCATGTGTGTCTAAAAAGTCATTAGAGGGAAGTGGTTTGATGACAACTGCTGGCTAACAAGATATAGAGTTAGGAAACTAGCAAGAGCAGTTAGGTGGGGCCAGTTCAATACAACTTTGCTCTGTGCTGCCAGGAGAAACTATAAACTACTTTTGAGGAAGAAAATAGTTAATTTATAAAGAATGATCTGGACTTAATTAGATCTAGCAGTTAAGACTAAGGATTCACGTAGATTTGGGGAAATTATAAAACAGTCAGATTTTTTTTACATCCCCTAACCAGGACTTTTCTATAGCTTCTTCATCTTGGGAGGATTATTTTAGGCCCTGTTTGAAGCTCCAGGTCCACTACATAATGCACTGGTTTTACAATCAATTTACAACTTCCCCAGGTGTCCCTCTGTGCTACCTGAGGAGGTTGAATCCATGATTCTGGACCTTAGATGTAATAAGGCTCCTGGCAGTGACTACATCACTGCTGAATTTCTGAAAGCTAATTCAGGTTGGTGGAGTTAGGTTTTAGCCTCACTTTTTACATTTATTAATGATACTGGCCAGCTGGTTAAATAGTCTAGTTTTTCCTATATTCAAGAAGGGGAATCCGGCAATTCCGGGGAATTACAGACCATTTAGTCCGTTGAGTATATTGGGGAAATTATATGCCGGATACCTTCTGGCCAGATTACAGGCTTTGATATCTTCCAATAACATCGTAGCTAGCGAGCAAGCAGGTTTGCATGCAGGTGTTTTCACCTTAGACCACATCTTTACACTAAACCAATTTATCACTAAAATACGTTCACCAGCCCTCAAATTCTTTGCTCTTCCTGTGTTTTATCGATCTGCGTGCTGAGTTCAACACAATTCACAGGGAGCGTTTATGGCTCAAGCTCTCAGAGCTAAATATTGATCCCAGGCTTCTTTTTCTTATTATTGTCCTTCATCGGGGAACCACCTTGCAAGTGCACATATCCCACCAGGGTCATTTATCCAATGCTGTGCTGGTTGAGAAGGGGGTAAGACAAGGTTGTCTTCTTGCCCCTACTCTTTTTAATCTTTATCTCAACAGTGTAATTCCATTTATGAAGGACCTAGAGTTCCATCCTCCGAGACTTGATGACTCCTTGATTTCCATACTCCTTTATGCAGACGATAATGCATTACTCTCACGCACTCAGATTGGCCTCAGATGCATTATGACCCACTTCCAGGAGTTTTGTATCAAAAAATCCTTGTTGATCAACTCCAGTAAAACCAAAGTGATGGTGGTTGGTTGTTCCAGGACTCAGCATCGCTGTCTATGGAGAATAATAATATCAAACAAGTTTCTTGTACAAATATCTGGGAGCGGTGTCATCTGAAAGCTGCTCAGGACCATGCCCAAGCTGTGACTAAAGCCATCATAGGCTTCTATCTGACTAAAGGGGGGAAAGTTGCTAAGCCAGCTATTCAGCTTTTCTGAGTGAAAGTTCAACCCCAGCTATTATGTGCATTTTGCATCTGGAGTCTCCAATTTCTGAAAGAACTGGAGCCAATACAAAATGGATTCCACTGGGCTGTTTCGGGAGTACCCAAGTGTACCTCGCAAGGGTTACTTAGGGCCGAGTCAGGCTCTCATCCACTCCATTCAATGGCTCAATTAGCATTTTTAAAATTCTGGTTACACCTTTGCTCTTTATCCCTGGACTCAATAGCCAGAAGGGATTTATCATCTAAGATTTCTGGCCCATGGGAAGCTGGTATTGATGTCCTTCTTAGTACCCTTCCAGTATAGCTTTGGAGCATAATAAAGCTATTTCAGTCATAAAGCAGAGAATAAAAGGTCAACAATGTCAAGAAGAATCAGCTGCTTTGCAGGCACAACTTATAGCTTCTCTATATCCCTCCCTTAAAATCCCAGAAGGTGGACCCAATTATTTGTTTACTATTGGGGAGTGGAAATACAGACATGCCTTGACGTTAGCTAGATTTGATGTCCTGCCCTCGGTGGTCTTTCATGGCAGGTTTATGAAACTGCCTTACTCTGACAGATTGTGTCAGTTTTGCAATATGTCTGAAACAGAATCGTTAGATAACATGTTTTTTTTTCTTGTTCTTTCTATAATTTTGAGAGGTTGAAATTCATTGAGCCAATTATCTCTAAACTGTCCTCCCGTAACTCAAAGAATGTGCTAATACATCTTTTGTCTGATAATGACAAATATATATCTTTACAGGTTGCCAGGTTTTTGTTTTAGACACGTTTAGTTTAAAAGCAAACTAACACTATAGCTCTATGAATTGATACCCTAGAGGGGCTGTTTTAACTCACACGGCACTGCAAACACTTTGTTATATTTATATTTTTATTTATGTTTTTATGTTTTGTTTTTTGTGATGGCCAAGGCTTATACAAATAAATGTTTAAATGGTAAATGGCTATTACAATAATTAAAAAGGAAACATAATTTTTTGTTTTCATTATCATAATAACGAAAACGAATTGCACACTCCTAGAACCCACAGCCAAAGCACTACCCAGAAAAGCAGGCTAGCAAGAGTAGGACAATTGCTCCAGAAGACAACCCCCCAAAAAGTGCAACTGCGTGGAGAAATAATAAAAAAACCTCAGCAGTAGTGTACCCACCTTCAACAGTGAGTGCACCCACTTTATCATTATGCCAACCAACTAGTGCACAAAAATGAAGGCTAGCAAGGGAAATTCACTCAAGAAGGATATAACAATTCCCACAAAACAGTCTGCAACTACATACATAAATCCCACCAAAAAAAGCCAGCAAGCACAGGCCCCAGCAGAAGTCACAAAATTAAGAAACCAGAGATTCACACCCCACCCCTTCCCTTCCGGGGGCACCTTGGAATGGCATTGTAGTAATGGTAACTTGAACAGACCAAGCAAACGTGGGAAGTGGACACAGGCAATGAGATCCCTCCTCATGGTGTCAAGTGCCAACCAAGCAGCAGGCAGCAATGTAGCACCCAATTCTTTTTTTTATTTTTAAAAAAAAACTGCATAGCATGGTAAAGGGTAATGTAACCCCCATCCCCCAGCATTGGCCCTATGGACTGGAACCATACCATGAAAGGCCAGGCACCCCTCTCCCCCCCCACAGCAGATTACTTACAGATCCAGCAGTACTGTAGTATTCAGCGCAGTCAAATTCACCAAAGAGAATGGACAAAATGGCTGCAGTGCAGACACTTTTATTTTGTCGTGCCAACCAATTCAAAAGCTGACCATCTCACTTGGCCAGCCAATCAAAGCTTGCCATGTGACTTACCATCACTCAATTGTCCCCTACCATACCCCCTCCTACCAAAAATGCACTAAGTTTCAATTCCAGAAAAAGGGAAGCTCAACTGTCCACCAGCCCACCACCCCCACCACCCCCACGCATGCAGAGGTTTGCGAAGTTTCCAAAGTTTTCCATAGTTTTCTGAATAATAGCCTTTGTCTTTGGAACTAAGCCTTTCTGGACTGAATACCTTAATATGTGGTAAATTCAGAAGTTTTTTGAAGACTTCGTTTCAGCCCTAGATGTTATGACAGAATTGTCATGTTCTTTAAAGATGAGGGGGTGATAATTTTGATGGGGGAAAGGATAAAGAGAGGATGAAAAATAGTGATGTGATGTGGTGAAATAATAAGTTGAAAGTATAGGACTTAAGTGATATTATTAGATTGGGGAAATATGAAAATATTACAAATGATCAATTTCCCTTAACTTTGAATTTAAACCTTGGCTTTAAATGTTGGAATTTACTCAAGTTTTTGAAATGTTGTCTTGAGTGGGGAAGAGTGTTTGGGGTGCATAGGGAAGGGTGTTTGGGGGTTATTGGGGAAATGGATGTGGGGACTGGGGTGAATGGGGAAGGAGTGTTTGGGGTTAATGGAGAGATAGGTGGGGGGCTGGAGCTACATGGGGAGGAAAGGGGTGTTGTGTTTGGATGTTAATGGTGGAAATGGGGGGCTGGGTGAGTGGGGGAGGAAGAAGCGGTTTGGGGATTCATGGGGAGACAGGGATGTGGATGCTGTGGGTTAGTCAGGAGGGAGGGTGTGTGGAGGGGCTTGGGAGTCAGTGGGGAAGGGGGATTTGCTCCAGCACACCCTGGCTTGGATGCAGGGTAACAAGGCCAAAGGATCCAGCCACCTGGGGGACATTTAAACTGGCTTCCCTGCCCCAGTGCGTTCCAATTCATCTCCTCCTGCAGTTTGCCTCCTCCTGACCTCACCTGCCCTGCCCACTCTCCTCTACTCACCCGGTTCCAGCTCACCTCCCCCCGCTCCCTCCTCCTGTTCAACTGGTACCATGAGAGAAACTACAACCCCCTTGCCCTCCTCCTGACCTGTCCTCCTCCCCTTACTACCATGAAGCCCCTGCCAACTAACATGACCCCTCTGTCAGCCATATTTACCCCCCACCCTAGCTAACCTGAATCCCACCAGCCAAACTTACGCCCTGCCCCCCCGGCCCAGCTAACCTGACCTTCACCAGCAAAACCTACCCCCTGCCCACCATACTTGCCCCCACTCCAGCTAACCTGACTCCCCCACCCCCCGCCCTGGCTAACCTGACCCCCTCACTAGTCATACTTAACCCCCAGCTATACCTGCCCCCTATCCCCGCCTCAGCTACCAGGCCCCCAAACTGGAGTCATCCTCCCTCTTAACATTGCTCTGATGACTGTATTTATTTTGATTTTGTTTCTCTTACTTTGCTAATACACTTTATTGTCTCTCAGTTCTCCTTCACACTGAAGATACAATGTTGTATATACAACGCTAGGAGAGCTACAATAGCATGCACAACTTAACGATTTCTTCTATTCTCTTCAGCGTGTTATTTTTTTGATGATACCTTTTTATTAAAAGCACCATTCTCTACACAAAACTATCAGAGATTCCCTCACCCAGAACTTGAGCTGTCTATAATATTATTTACTTTTGGTTAAGATCTCTAACTAAAGAATTCTCACCTGAAAATGATTATAGTCACAACCCTGGAAGTGAAATGATTCAAAACTCCCATGTTAAAGATAGGTGGGGACTGAATGGAAATGCCTTCTCGTCTTAACTAATAGAGGCGCAAACGTGCCTCTATAATGTGTAAGTCTAATGACTGTATATGGCTACAAGAAGCTTTACGTTTACTTACTCTCAGGAGCTCTTATTATGTTCTTTTGAATTGCCAACCTCCTACCTGGGGATTGTTCCGACCTCTTCCTCTAGGGGTGTACATGTCGTTTTTATTATTACAATAATGATAACAAAATTGTCATTTTCGTTATTGCAATAACGACAACAACAACCGAGAATAACGACAACAATAACAAAAACAACAACCGAGAATACCAAAAATGACAACCGAGAATACCAATAACGATAATTAAACTAAAAATGATACCAAACAATACCAAAAACAATAACAAAAATTATAACAAAAATGATAACAAGAAACAAAAACGACAATGTCATTATCATTGTCATTATTATTAGTGCTGTGGCAGTTGGGTTTTGGAAGGAAAATATAGAGAGGGGAGGAGGGAGCAGACATCTCAGAGTCTTAACAGGGTTGAACTCTTGAACTGTGCCTGTGTTGGGAGGGGCGAGCAGCTCAGCAGTATCTGATGGATGTATCCCTGGTCAATGAGCAGCACAAGCAGGCACCAGCAGTCTCATGGGAATCTGTGATTGGTCACTGCCTGCTGCCTCCCACAACCAATCAGGGGCTCTGGGGGAAGGCACTGCAACCCTTTATAATAGGAGGACCAGGTTTTTTCTCTCCATTTTGTGAGAGCTCTGCTTGTCAGGTTGCATTTACAGAACTGTGGTGCTTGCACATAAAAAAATCCTCCCTAGCCCTCATTGTACTATTTATTTATTTATTTATTCCCGCCAATACCTTTCCTTCTTCATACCCTACATTTTACCTTCTCCCTTTACCTGCCCTTCTCCCCCCTGTATAATATATAGAGATATGTAGTATAGATTAGATTATAGTCATCTCATCTCATCTCAATATTATTATTGAAATGTTAAATGGGAGGGTAGGGTTTTCTTGTGTATTAGGATGTATTTGGTGTTGGGTTTCCCATGCATGGGATAAAAACCCTAATATTGTATTTATTATTGATGTGAGCCACCTCGAGCCGACTGTGGTTGGGAGAGTGCGGAGTATATATTAAAGATAAAATGAAAAAAACCAAAAAAATCTCACACCTCGACTATTGTAACCTCCTCCTCACTGGCCTTCCCCGCTCTCACCTTTCTTCCCTCATCTCTGTTCAAAACTCTGCTGCCAGGATCATCCACCGAGCCCGTCGCTTTGACCATGGGCAGCCGCTGCTTTCTACTGACTCCCCCTTCCTAAGCATATTCTGCACAAGCTCCTCGTCTTCACCTACAAAGCCCTTCACAACCTCAGTCCCCCCTACCTCTCTGCCCTGATCTCCCTCCGAACCCCTGTTCGAGCACTCCGCTCCTCTTCCATCCCCTCCCCCTCCCATGCCTCCCCTGCTCCCCCAACTGCCTTCATCCCTTCTCCCTCACTGCCCCGCATGCCTGGAACTCCCTCCCTTCCCACATCCGCCTTGCCCCCTCCCTTCGTACCTTCAAGTCCCTCCTCAAAACCCACCTCTTCCGCTCTGCCCTTCCTAACTCCTGCTGATCATCCCCACCCAGGATTATCCCCCACCTATTATCTGAAAACTCCCAATGTACTGTAACCAAGCCAAGAGAGTGTACCTGAGTTCTTGCATCCTCATGAATGTTGCATCCCTTATCTTTCCCTCCGTTCCCCCTTCCCTGGATGAAAACAGACATGATGCTAACCACCCTTTAGCCACCCTTGGTGGTTATTTATGCATGTTTCAGGGCTGTATTTGTGCCCTATGCAGCCCTGAACCATGCATAAATGACCACCAAGAGTGGTTAAAGGGTGGTTAGCGTCATGTCTGTTTTCACCCCCGTCTCCCCTCCCCGTCTTCTTTAGATTGTCAGGGACTAGTGGACTGGCTACAGCCTGTTCTTTCTTCTAGCAGCGCAGGTTCCCTAACATCTAGGCAGAGGAGCCAGACAGTTTCTGGTTGGTATGATAAGTATTGTCGGTTGGTAAGGAAGGAGCTCCAGTGCTTTTATTGGCGTTTTAGAATTAGTCAGGGGGATGGTCTCCTGAGAGAGCACCTGACTAAAAGGAGAGAGTATAGGGCTCTCCTGACAACCAAGAGGGGTATCTTTCACAAGAAAATGTGGGAGGAGCTTGACAATGCCTTCAAATCCGATCCCGCGAAGTTCTGGAGACTAGTTAGGGGTAGAAGGCAAGATGGGACCCTTGCTGTTGCTCCTGCGGTCTCTAGGAAGGCATGGGAACAGCATTTTTCTGAGTTATATGCAGCCACCAGTGTATTGTCTACTGATTTGGCATTAGAACAGTCTGTACCAGAATGGGAACCAGTATCTGTTGAACTAATACTGGAATTAATTAATTATTATTAGCAAACATTTATATAGTGCCAGCAGTGTACCTGGCACTTTACAAAGTAATAAAATAGACACGGTCCCTGCCCCTAGGGCTTACAATCTGAGAGACAGGAGCTGGGGGAGAGACTTAGGAAGGGGAACAGAGGGAGAGACAAGGGGTCTAACATTCATGAAGATGCGAGGTCTCAAGTGCACGTACTTGGCTTGGTTACGATGAGAATGACAGCAGGCAGGTCCATGTTGCAAGGATAAGGGTAAACCGATCGTAGGTATAGGAATAGTGGCTCAGCAGGATAAAGAGTCAGACAGAGCAGAGCGAAAGAGGTGAGTTTTAAGGAGAGATTTGAAGGTATGAAGGGAGGGGGCAAGGCGGATGTGGACAGGGAGGGAGTTCCAGGCATGGGGGGCAGCAAGTGAGAAGGGACGAAGGCGCTTAGGGGAGCAGGGAAGGCGTGGAAGGGTGAGAGAAGGGACAGAGGAGGAGCGAAGTGCACAGCCTGGAGTATGGAGGACGGTAAGTGCAGAGAGGTAGCGGGGAGCAAGGTTGTGAAGAGCTTTATAGGTGAAGATAGCTTAAAGGTGAAGATAGCTTTATAGGTGAAGATATAATTGATAGCTTAAAGGCTAGCAAAGCCCCAGGGACTGATGGTATACCTGCAGAACTTCTGAAATCTGGGTCCAAATGGTGGGCTCCCATTCCTGCCGCTCTCTTTACTGGAATAACATCCCTGAAGATTGGTGCCGAGCTATAGTAGTCCCCATTTAATAAGAAGGGGAACCCCTCAACCCCTAGTAACCATAGGCCAATCAGCTTATTAAGTATTATAAGCAAACTGTATGCAAAGTATCTATTGCTGAGATAAATGAATGGCTAAAATCCAAGGGTATCTTAATTGATGCCCAGAATGGGTTTCAAGAAGGGAGATCTACTAATGAGCACTGTTTTCTCCTGACTCACCTTATTCAGAAATATGCGAGGTCCCCCTCAATACTGTTTGCTGCCTTCATAGATTTGAGGGCAGCTTTTGAAACTGTCCCTAGGAACTGCTTTTGGGGGAAGTTAGCAGCTCTTAACCTGGACCACAGATTGTTGCATTTAATTATTAATCTATACAGGAATAACTCATTTGTGGTGAGACTTAGTAACCAGGGGGACGTGTCCAACAGTATAGCGGTCGAAAGAGGTGTAAAGCAGGGCTGCATATTGGCCCCTGCCTTGTTCAATATTTACTTGAATGACGTTCTAGAGATGTTTACGGATACAGTTTTCCATGCCCCGCAGGTGGGCAACACGGATATTCCGTGCCTTCTGTACGCGGATGACATGGTGCTGTGTCGCGCACCCAGATCGGACTGAGGCGCTGTCACCGGAGGGGGTCACTAGCAGGGTTCTCGCTCGCTCGCACCTCACTCGCTCGTTGCCTACGGTTACCCCACACAGGGTTAGGAACACTCGTGGACTAATGCCCGTCAGGATAGAAGTGTGGCCATCACCTCCGATTAAGGAGAACAGGCCTCTATCATCATAGGGCGCCACTGAGTGGGGTTTCCAAGGCCTGCCCCTTTGCACGCAATAACACACTAGCGTAGGGTAGAAGGTAAGGGGGACGGGAGGTAGGGACAGCCCGTGGGGGTTTAGGGACGGGGGACCCCACAGGAGAGGGAACACGGGGCTTTCAGGCAAGAGACCAGGATCCACAGGGTTGAAAACACGACGGGGGAAGGGCACAGGGAGCACACACTCACACACGCAACAATCCACTTCTCCCACACACCAAGCTTACCAGGAACACAAGGAAGGGTTGCTCAGACTCTCGGGGCTCACACTCTCTCCACACTCCACGCTCGACTTCACGCGCTCTGTCTCTCTCCACCAGAAAATTGTCGGCCAGTTTCCCAATCACCAGCGCCGCTTGCCTGGCGGCGCTGGCTTAAGAACCTAAAGCCCCGCCCCCGTGCGTGCGCGTAGCCGCTCCGAGCGGCGCACCAGGGGCGGGGGCAGCCCTACACGGGGCACCTGGTGAAGGGGTGTGGCTTCGTTCCCTGGGACGCACGCCGAACGTGCGCGCGTCGCCAAGGGCGGAGTTTGGTGTGCCGGGGAAGGCGGGGCCTGGGCTGACGGCCCCGGCGGCGGCGCTTGTCTTGCGGGCGCTTTCGTAGGGCGTGCCTGTAGCGTCCTCATCCCCCTCGCTCCTCCCACCTGCCCCCGAGCCCTAACAGGCGCCTATTGGTTTCCTTTGGGAATTATTGCCGGGCAAACCTATTAGAAATAAACCAAGACAAGTATAAGGTTATGCTATTCTCCTGGAGGAAAGCTATCTATAAGTGGTGGCTGGATAATAAGGAAATTGCTCAAGTATGAGTATATAAATATCTGGGGCTTTTGTTCCAATCCAATGGGGCTTGGGCACTTCAGCTCAAGCAGCCCAGATTAAGGCTAAGCAGCTGCATAATAACCTTATAAGATTCTTTAAGTCGAGGGGAGGGCAATTAGTGCCCCCTGCAATTAACATCTACTCTCACAAATTGGTTCCTCAATTACTGTATAGGTCCCTTTTTTGGGCCATAGGAAAATTCCAGAGTCTGGAAAGAATTCAAGCCAGAGTCACCCGTGCTATTTTGGCAGCTCCAGCCGGATCCCCAAATCAGGCACTCTGCTTGGAGTGTGGTCTGATGCCTCTACAGGCCAAAGTTTGTCAAGGGGCTATAACCTACTGGCTTCAACTTCTTCTTAATATAACTGCCCCTTGGGCTCAATTGGTCATGAGAGACAAATTCCCAAACCTTTGGTTGGGTATGATGACTGACAAAATAAAGCACCTGGGTTTCTCTACTGAAATCTTGATGATGCTTGAGTATAAAGGGGCTAGAAAGCTATTAATGGGAAGACTGATCGACTCTACATGGCAGGAGGCATGGGCTGAAATTGATATCAGTCGAGCCCTGGGATTATATTCTAGAATGGCAAATAAGGCTTGTACCCCATGCCCTTTTTGGACAATGGTTTATCACCTAATGCGAGATGATTATTCCTCATGGCCAGGCTTAATGCCTTCCTCTCGGCATATACTGAAGGTAGATACAAAGGTACCCCGCTGGCTGAGTGTTTGTGCCATTGTTCAACGAAACAGGTAGAATCTCTGGCCCATATTTTGCTGATATGATCTCTCTATGCCAAGATATATGAGAAATATTTGACCCCTTTTTTGGCCCCTCTCCCAGAACATTCTGAAGAATTTTATGTGATATATCTGCTTAGAGATCGTTTGGTCAAAATTTCACAGCAGGTGGGTCTTTTTTGGAGTCTGGTCAACAAAATAAAACAGGAAAGAGACAAGGAAGTCAGTAGAGTGATCCATAAGTGACTACTGGCTATGAATTCTAGTGTGCTGAGGCAATGGTTTTCTTTCCCTATACTTCCCTATTATGTCTTTTATATTTTGTATTTGTTTTAGTAAGTATGCTGCAGTAATAATATCAGTAGACCTGAATAGTGTATGACATGACAGGACAAGTTATGTGTACAATGATATGATGTTTATGTATGCCTAACAGTAAGTTGCTATTGTGGTTGGCAACTCATAATTTGTTTTGTTTTGTTTACCTTTATATGTGCAATGGCCTGATGGTTACGCAATAAAGATTATATGATTTGAGAGAGAGAGAGATATCTTTCTGGATCAGCTAAAAGAAAGAGACAGGAGGCACAGGAACTATTTGAACATTCTAAGCAAGGTTCACTTAATCAGTTCTTTCAGCCAGAAAGGCAAGACGTCAGCAAAGTTGATGCAAACACATCTCTTCTCAACAGTGCAAGTACATCTCATGCAAGAAGAAGCCCAGAAGCAGGAGTAGATGTGAACATCAAAAATGCTTGTGATGTAGAAAGTAGCCAGATTCTAATAGAAGTTCAATCAGGCTCAGGTGTAACAGATGAAGACACTGACCTCCCGGATGATGCAGATGATCAATTAGAAGTGGAGAAGTGTGATGCTGAAACCATCTTCCATACAGTTGAGGAGGAGACTGTTGTGGTTGAGGATTTGCCCCCAAACCTTGAAGATCCTGAACTCTGGCCAGAAAGCCTGCATTCACAAGACAGATAAGCTATTGTACACCACAGTCCATGCAGGTTAGTAGACTACAATTTTCCAATCTTTGCATCTGATGGCAGATGGGATCGTTGTTTCTCCCCTCAGTACTACTATCGGATCTTGCAAGATAATGAGAAAGTTGAGAGGTGTTGGCTTGTGTACTCGAAGTCAAAGGATTCTGTCTTTTGCTTTTCATGCAAGTTGCTTCAGGAAGGTCCCAAACATAGTCTGACGCACAGTGGATTTAGTGACTGGAAGCACTTATTGGAAAGACTGACAAGTCACGAGAAATCAAAGGTACACACAAAGGTCAGACAAGCACAACAAGCCTCATGCTCCCTGGCTCCTCCCCCTCCCTTCCCGTCTCTTCAGTGCCTAGGTGGGGCTCTTTCAATGGATTCCTCCCTGGCCATTAAATTGCACAGGCTAGAGTTCCAGTGGAACTCAATGTCTCTGCAGTGGCTATGCCCAGAGGCTATGATGTTTTGGTGGGTCACTGTGAAGAGAGCCCCACTGCTCCGGAGCACTCCCCCTGAGAATCTCTGGCCAACACACTAGCACAGGCAGGGGGTGGGGCCAGACAAGCTTCACTGACTCAGCCTGCAACTGACTAACCAATCCTTCCTGCCTGTTGCACTTGAGTCAGAGTGCAGCAGCAGCTCATGATATTGGCAGCCTCCAGTAAGGGTGGGGGGAGGGGTGCTGTGGCCCCAGAGTCCCTATGACCAGCCTCCCCTTAGGATCACACTGAATTATAGTGACCCAGAGGGTCTTGAGGACTGAGAAGGGCTCTGCCCCTGATACAGTAATGTCACCAGATACTGTTTAAAACTTCACCAGATACTGTAAAAGTGGTTGTGGGTCATAGAAGGAGGTAAAATTGCAAGGAAGAACTTTTTTTTTTTCTTTTGCAAAGTGGATATTAAAATTGCCACAGAGAATGGCAGGAGGAAAAACAGACTGATGTGGGGTAATCAGTAAAGTCACTGAGGAGGTTAGCTGGGCAGCAGAAGTCGAGCTGAGCCTACAGTTTATATACATGGGCAACCTGTGGGCAGCAGTGTATACCAAGACTAAAACATTTTCCTTCAGTATAAAGCTACTAACTGAAAAATTGAGATGTTGAATTTAAAATGCAACAGTGTGAAATTACTGCACATTATTCATAAAGGAACTCACTAGAGGGATGGCTGGAGGCAAGGAACAGAGACCTCACAAGGTGTGGACTCTATATTAGGACTTAATCATCACAGGATCAGTACCTGCTGGTGTAGTATTATCTGGCCAGGGGGGTTGCTAATTTCTCAGACAGCTCCCCAGTGCCCTAGTGAGGCCTGGGAAGATCCCCTGCCACAATGTGTCTATAGAAGAGCATCCAGGCTCAGAGCTTCTTGTAGAATCAATGTCTGACACCCTCCTCAGACCCTTTCCCCTAAGAAGTTGATTATTTTGTGGATAAAATTGCTCGTATTCACCACGACTTCGACACTGCCCTTATTACACTAGGCGAACCAGAGGTTATGGAAGCCCCACCTTATCCGTTTTTCTGGGATTAGTTTCAGTGGGTGTCACCCGCCGATGTGGTGGATGTTCTTGGGGCGGTTAGAACCACCTCTTGCGAACTGGACCCGTGCCCGTCCTGGATGGTTAAGGCCAGCCAGGAGACGCTGGGGGTATTGCTGGCTAGGATAGTCAGTGCCTCCCTTTGGGAAGGAAGGGTGCTGAGCTGCCTCAAAGAGGTGGTGGTGCGTCCTCTGCTCAAAAAACCATCACTTGATATTGGGTGTTTTTACACACACATTTCTCCTGCATGTTTGCTGTTACATCCTGAACT
>QEPC01006442.1:2948317-2965682 GCA_003113815.1 Sphenodon punctatus | reverse complement strand
GAATCGCGGAGTATCGCGCGAAATTATGCGAGGCGCAAACAGGGATGCCGAGGTTTAGGAATGGAATCGCGGAGCGGTAACAGCTGATTTCGCATCAGCCCTACTCCTGTTCAACATGTATATGCAGTTGCTCGGCGAGGTCATAAGGAGGTTTGGTGTGATCCATATGCTGATGACACACAACTTTACCTTTCTTTTTCAACTGACTCAGACCTGGCAGTCTTGGTGATCACTCAGTGTTTGGCGGCTGTGGGGAACTGGATTAGGGCGAGCCAGTTGAAGATGAATCCTGACAAGACGGAGGTGATGTTAGTGGGGAAGACGGTGGGTTTGGTGTCCCGGCATGCCCTCCGCTGGTTTCCCAGGTTCGTAGCCTGGGAGTGCTCCTCAATTCCCAGCTCCGCCTGAATGTCCATGATGTTTTATAATTTTTTATATTTATTATTATCACATGTTATTGTTTTTTTATTAATTGTAAACTGCTCCAAGCTGCCTTGGCAAGAGGGGTGGGGGTATAATATTGTTAAAATACATAAATAAAATAAATAATTTAAAAATAAAATAAATAAATAAAATAAAATAAAGATGAATCATCCACAATTAGACCTGTCCTAGCTAAAAGCAATTTTAAACAGGAAAAACAGAAGTGGTGGGAATGAGAACATTGGAGAAAGGTGAATTGAACTCAGATCAGCTATTTGAATTGAGTTCCTTAAGAGTCTCACATTGCTGGCAAAGCAAAATAATGTGTGAACAAAGTATATTAAAAAGGAGTAAACAACACTGATTTGGCTTGAAAAACAGGTTGAGATTTTAATGGTATCCACAGGACTTTTATGGAAACAACCTTGTGGTATTCAGCTAAATAACTGACAGGGATTCTGCAGGCTGTTCCAGCTCTTTTTCAACAGAACAACTGCTGCAGCTTTTCTTTGCAAATGTTCAATTCCCATCTGTCTGACCCAGAGGAAAAGAGGCCTGTAGCAGCTGGAGAGGAAGGTGTGCAGCATTTTAGAAGAATGCTAAGGAGAAGCTGTTTAGGAAAGATACCTCTCGTAATAGCGAACAGTCACTTAATTCCTAATGCTGTGCTGTTTAGCCGCTAAATAATGCAGCATTAGGAATTGACTGACTGTTCCACCTTTAAAGTCAAATCTCTTATTACGTTTACTTGACCACGAAGTAAACTGGATGGAAAGGAAAGAGCACAACTAGTAGTTAAAAACAGCAGCCCAATTGTATAAAAGCTCAAACCTGTGACACTGCTTGAAACATGGGGCTTTTTAGCTTTCACTGTATCTTTTTGGGGGGGGGGGGGCAGAGTCAGTGTTTGTTGGGGTAGTTCCATTCCTGAAGATGATGTGCTCATTTTGCCTTCAGTGTAATCTAAATGAGTTGCTGGTGACTCAAGGCTGCAAAGTGTAATCATAAAAAAGCAGAGGCTTGTAAGGAAGGAAGAAAGGAGCTATCTGTAGAACAAGGTTTAGCAGGCCTCCTTTATTATAGATTCCTACACAGCAACTTATGGTAGTATTCTTTACAGTTGTCTTGATAATCAAAAATTGTGTTTTCTTCTTTGTGTGAATCACTTTTAGGGTACAGTTTATCGCCATCCCAATTGGTAGTGATGCCCCTTCAAGTTTTATCCTTCTGTATGCAAGCCCTGGTATAACTCATCCTTCTGAACATCCTCTGCAGCTGCACTCAGACAATTCTTTATTTCAAAGTGTTTTTGTTTTTTTCTTTCTCCTTTTTTCTTTATTTCTTGTTTCTCGTTCTCCTCCTATCTTCCGTATATTTTTCTCCACCTATTCTTTCCCCTCTCTGCAGAGCCTGGCAATGATTTTTATTTCTTGCTATGCTGCCAGCCCCAGAATGTTTCCTCTCCTCTTCCTGTTTCCTGCTACTAGTGCCTGGAAGACATATCTTTAGCTTTGCAGTGTACCGTGGGGACAGTAGCCAGTGGTGGAAAGGGAGGTGTTGGGCATATACTAGGGAAGGGATGGAGCACAGTGCCATCAGTCAGCATCACATACATACAGAGGAGGTTTCACTGCCCTTCCCAGGCTGCAGAAAGCTAGATATATAACGGGGATTATCAGCTGGGGTAGTGGGGTTCAAAATCACTTGCAGATTGCAAATATATGTCTGAGACTACAGGCTGGCACCATCCTTCCTTTCTGCATGAGTAGATTTGGGGACAGCATGAAATAAGGAAATAAATGATGGTGTTCATTATGCTATAACTGGAGCTGGAACAAGAAGCCTAATGCTTCTCTTGAGAATGCCCTGAGATTCTCGCAGTGTTTACAAGATCTCGCACGGTTCGTGAACTGTGCCAAGCATCAGCACCTTTGAAACTTACAAGGGTGGCCAGTACTTGGGGTTTTTCCCTCACCTTCCCCCCTCCCCGGTGTATCAGCTGATAGGCAAAAATCCCTGTAGCTCCTCACTCACCCCCAGGCCAGGCAGGGAAGAGAAAGGGCCAGAGGCTCTTGCACGTGTGTAAAATCAGCCCCAGTTCCTCCAAAACCTGAAAAGGCAAGACAGCTTTGGTGAATCAAACTTGCATTTATTTAAGGAAAATGCAAGGGTTCATCTTTCCCCTTCCCAAAACAAGTGACAGTCTAAAAGAATACATTACAGCTTTAGAAGGCTGGGGCTCACCACTCACATCATCTTTTCATGGTATGGCAAGTGACCCAAATTCAATAACCCAGTCAAAGTGCTTTGCTGTTGTCAGGGACCATTGCTGCCCCAGGGAAACCAATTCCCTATTGTCCAGGGGGGCTGAAAACTGCCAGTGTTTTGCCTAGAAATTGTCCAAAAAGCTTAGTTATTGTACTTTGGCTGGGTTGCCTATTATATTTTCCCTAAATATAAGCTTGATTTCCCCAAAGTTCTTTTTTGCCTTTTTAGGTTTTGGAGGCACTGGGGTTGATCATGCATAGGGGGAGGGGGGGGGAGGGGAAATTCCTAGGGCTTTCTCTTCCCTGCCTGTCAGCAGACAGCCTGCCTCAAAGACTTTTGTCTATCAGCTGATGAAACCAGCCTTTGAAATGTACAAATGCGGGCCATCCTTGTAACTTTTAAAAAGCACCGGAAGACCTGTTTTTTCTCCAGTTACATTTAGGCTCCACTGCTGTTTCCCCTTAATGTGGTTTTTCTCCCCCATTACTTTACCATTTTAAATGGTTTTAGAGATTATTATTATTATTATTATTATTATTAACAAACATTTATATAGCGCCAGCAGTGTACCTGGCACTTTACAAAGTAATAAAATAGACAGGGTCCCTGCCCCTAGGGCTTACAATCTGAGAGACAGGAGCTGGGGGAGAAACTTAGGAAGGGGAACAGAGGGAGAGACAAGGGGTCTAACATTCATGAAGATGCGAGGTCTCAAGTGCACGTACTTGGCTTGGTTACGATGAGAATGACAGCAGGCAGGTCCATGTTGCAAGGATAAGGGTAAACCGATCGTAGGTATAGGAATAGTGGCTCAGCAGGATAAAGAGTCAGACAGAGCAGAGCGAAAGAGGTGAGTTTTAAGGAGAGATTGAAGGTATGAAGGGAGGGGGCAAGGCGGATGTGGACAGGGAGAGAGTTCCAGGCATGGGGGGCAGCAAGTGAGAAGGGACGAAGGCGCTTAGGGGAGCAGGGAAGGCGTGGAAGGGAGAGAGAAGGGACAGAGGAGGAGCGAAGTGCACGGGCTGGAGTATGGAGGGCAATAAGTGCAGAGAGGTAGGGGGGAGAAAGGTTGTGAAGAGCTTTATAGGTGAAGACTAGGAGCTTGTGCAGGATTCGTTCAGGAAGGGGAAGCCAGTGAAGCGAAGAGAGGAGCGAAGAGATATTTTCAATACATTTTATATGTTGCGTTTATGTTGCAAAGTGTTCTGAGCACCATCCAGCAGTGGGGTGCTATAAAAAATAAAAGTATTATTACCATTACAAACAAAACTGAAGGCCAGAAGAAAAATAAATGAATACACACTGTAATGCTGCATCAGGACTAATATATTTGCCTTCTGACAGAAAAGTGGTATCAAATTGGGGCTGAAACTCAAGCACAAATGAAATATTGAATGATCCTTTTATAGAAAATGTCACAGAAAATGTTGCTGAGCAATGTTAGATTTTCAACAATTACTTGTCTTTTAATAAGTACAGGACTAGACCATGACAATTCCTCAGCCTTGGTGCTGAGGGGAGCCACAAAGATCCCATTGCACCAGGAATTTGGAGGCTAAGTATATGGAAGTAAAGTGACCTCCAATCTCCATGTTAAATCAATAAGCATAGAGTAGTAAGTCAATCACAAAATCTAGGTTATAGCTAGGGCTGAAATGAGATCCTGCTTGTGAGAATCAGCTGTTCTCACAGCCATTCTTATCGGCACCTCCTCAATCCCTTTAAAAGCATGGAGGTAGAAAATGAGACACACATCTGGAGAGAGCAAGTGCCACACTGGGCTTACATAGCAAAGGTGTGAACAACCACCAAATTAAGGCGCAGCAGTAAACTAGGTGGATCACTTTTCTCTCTGCATACAGCTTTGCCTGTTGCTTCCCTTTTCTGGCCTCAACCCTGACTTCCAGTGTGGCCCCAAACGTGATCCTGCATTCAGATTCCACCAGCACTCAAAGCCCATGTTCTAGATGACCCTATGTCCCCAGTCCTCTATTGATAGCATCTGCACATTTAAAATACCCAGTTTAGTCTTTTTTTCATAGATCAGAAATAAAGAATTTAAACAATGCCATGTTTAACCCTTAATCCAACACCTGATAAATTGCTTTGACCGTAGAGCGGCGGCGACCCTTGCTGGGCTGGGTTGCTGCCGCTCTGCTGACACAGCTGGGGTCAGATGAGGGAAATAACTACACGTGACCCCTCCCCCCATGCTGCACCCAGCATCCCAGTCCTCTGCTATGACGGGAAGCCACAGCAGCCAATTGCGGATCATGGTGGTCGGCTATGCCAGCCCCAATCTAGGACAGGTCACAGAAGGTCAGAACGTACGTTCTAACCGACTGTGGAAGGCTTTGCCCCAGAATGACCCGGGTGGGGTGGTATCCCAAGCTGTGACTTTGGCATTTTGCTAAGTGAGAGCCTGGACTAGCCACCAATACACCCAGGATCAGCGCAGGCAAACATCTGGGGTTCCGAGCACAAATGTGACTCACTAGCAGGCCAGAGTGGGACAAAGCTGGCCAGAGTGGGTTACTGTCACGTTTGTTTTTACCCAATGTCTAATATAACAATTATAATATATAAGTCTATTTTTATGAAGAGCTATATAAAACCAATCAAGTCACCTAAGTAGCCTTGAAAAGACTATGGGAATACCATTTACAGATATTTATGGCTGGGCAGAAGAAGAAAGGGGTACCACTCCACTTCCACTGAACCCAACACCAACCAGAAAGTGAGGGCTGTTGTCAGTGGCCATTTTAAAACTGGGGAGCTGAAGCAAGCAACATGCCAAGCCTACCCATTAAGATCAGAATACAGACTGAGGACTCACAGTTCCAAGTCCAACATGGGGTGTTTACAAACGTGTAGTTGACCCAGCCAGGCCTACTTCGACCTGGCTGGGCCAGCGTCACGGCAGCATGTTTGTTCCGGGCCCGCAAGATGTGGGCCCTGTACAAACCTGGCTCGGGGTGGCAGCCAGGCCAGAAATGTGGGCACAGATCAAAGCAGGCCCATAGTCTGTGCCCACCTGCCATCCAACTGGGCCATAGCAGCCAAACCAGGCAGGAACATTTGTTCCCGGCTCTGGCTCCTCCTGCCTTGAAGGGTTGCCACGGTGCCCAGCCATTGGCACCTGTAATAGACAGCATGGCTGTCCATCATCACAGGGGAGTGGGGTGATGGCAGCTGTGTGGGGCCATGGCTGGACAGCTGCACGTCGCTCCCCCTCCTCCGTTGGGGCAGGCTGCAGAGGCATGCAATCCCATTGTCGGAGCAAACCCAACCGGGGTAGCCCTGCCCACCCCACTCCCAGGCAGGATGACAGCTGCCTGTCATGTCTGTAAATACCCATGGTCTCCAGTGGACTCTCTTACAGATAGTCAATGTTTTATTGAAGTTTAAATTTCTTCTGTTCATCAACTGATATCATTTCAGTGCATAAAAAGAGCCAGAATTTATTTTCTATAAACCCATATTTTCAAGCCTGAGAAACATGTAATTAGCTTTAACTACATTGTCATTGATGAGGCAGCCTATGTGGTTAATATTTAGCACAAGTTTGTATAACTTGATGAACCAGGAACTTACTGTGGACAATCCCACTGTTCCATATTCTCTAAATCCTTAAAACGACTTTATTATTTTCATATTTATTCTGTTTTACTAAGGGTTAGTGTAAAATATCTCAGATAGTAAACATCAGAACTGTTCTTTTCTTTTATCACAAGGTTGCATTCTTTCCCCATGTCAACATACCCAATTCTCAAGGAGTTCTCAAAATGAATAACTGTGCTAATTAGCTTATGTGTGTGCTGTTGCATGAAATGTATCCCACATCAGCACATGAGAAGTTCCTGAATTATGTCACTTTTTGCCAGATTCTCTGTGAAAAGACATCTGCGCTGAAAGTATTTTCAGCTTTTCTACACTTCCGACATTCAAAGTTGCCAGCTGCAGGATTTGAATTGAAAATATTAGGCAATGATTTTGTATGTAACTGAGTGCACCCACTGCATCTGCAAATTACAGCCTTTGTATTTTTGGGGGAACAGTTTTTGGTAGAACTATATTGGTTCATCCAAATGAGGCTAATTTCACCAAGTTAAGCCAAGCATAGATGGGCAGGTGTTATGCAAATTCCTTTCCCAAGAACCCTACAAATATACCTCAAGCCTAGCTTTCAGCAGCCTTTCTATTTAAAAAAAATTACACTCTCTAGAGCAGAGATTGTCAATTATGCCAAAACCAACTCTCTTCAGAGGTCTCATTGATACGGTCTCTTTGTAATTTAGAATGTGTCAGTGCTGTTGAACAATTTTAAGGATGTTAACAGATATTGCACTGAGTGGCCATCAGGAACGATATTGCCATCAGGAAAGCAAGCACATAATTCATTTTTTACCCTTAAAGTCAGGGTCTAGCAGAATAAAATGATTGCAAGTCCTCTCTGATTAGCCTCCTATAAACATTTGTTCCTTTACCTTGTCTGCTTTCCAAAATAAGTGTTAGAAATGGCCAGTATAATTGCCAAACGGTGGCTAGAGATTTTAAAAAAAAATTAAACACGGGGATGGTTGCTAACGGCTAAAATAAACATTTTTCTGTCAGTTGGTTTTGATGGAGTGATACTTTGACACCGTAAGCTAGGTTTTGAACAGTAAAGAATGAAGATGTTCACTATTATATTGGTTGTATCCAAATGTCCTTTGAGACAGGATTTTTAAACCATTTTTTCCAGCTGTGAATGACTAAGTGATTCTTTTACTGTGGCTCTAAAGAAGTTGTTCCTGTTTTTTCAGTTGAAGGCAACAATTTCAATCCTTTTCCATGCCTGAACTGTTGGAGCCCAACAAGGACAATAAAATCGTTTCCCCTCATCTGAAGGGGTAAAAAAAAAAGGTGGTACCAGCGAATAGCGTGGATAAGGCAGATCAGTCCAACACAAGCATTGGAAAGAGTTTTAACAACAAATTTAGTCTCCATCTGGCATTGGTTTATTTCTTCCCCTTCAACTGAAAGATTCTCCAGTATGAAATAAATCCCAGCTACTCTAGTTTCTTCTGCAGGGTATTTCTCTTAAAATATTACACAGTCTGCTAATGCTACAGAATACTGGAGATTACAACTGTAAACATACTGCAGGGTGCAAACAAGTTATCATCTAAGTGCTACATTACAGTTCTTTGACTGGGAAAATGTAAACATTTCATTGCTGTAAGAAGTGGGAAGGGGTTAGGTCACTAAGGCTAGGTCGGTAGAGGGGCAGAGGCTAACTTTATGACACAGGCCCTCTGCAAAGGATCAACAGGTTCCAGGATAGAAGGTGTCTGTGTATTCTTGGAGGGGGGAGGGTTGTAGTAGTTTCTCCTAGTCTCAGGAAGTAGGGGCGTTAGCCTCCAGTGCTGTCGTCCCTTATATTGAAGATCTGCTCTTAGCGCAGTCAGATGACCATCTTGTTTCTATTAAGGATCTAGAGGAAAGGGAGGAATCCATGTTCCACTCCTTTTCAGTCCTTCCAAGGGAGGAGGAAAAAAATATTCTAAATAGGCTGAGAGTATTACAAGGGAGGTTATTGGATCAGCTCCCTCCATTCTCCCCAGACCATGATCTTGAGTATTGGACCAGGATGAGATTTCTGGAACCTCAGGAAAAAGGTGATGTGCCTAATGCATAAAATGTGACCCACATTCGCCTTGCCCCCTCCCTTCATACCTTCAAGTCCCTCCTCAAAACCCACCTCTTCTGCTCTGCCCTTCCTAACTCCTGCTAATCATCCCCACCCAGGATTATCCCCCACCTGTTATCTGCAAACTCCCATTGTACTGTAACCAAGCCAAGAACGTGTACCTGAGTTATCACAGCCTCATGATTGTTTGTTGCGTCCCTTGTCTCTCCCTCTGTTCCCCCTTCCCTGTCTCCCCTCCCCCTGTCTTTTAGATTCTAAGCTCTCAGGCAGGGACTGTGTCTATCTATCTTCTCTGTAAAGCACCAGGTACATCACTGGCGCTATATAAATGCTAATAAATAAAATAATAATAATAATAATAAATAATAATCATTAATAATGCTGATCTACATGCCCCACTAGAAGTGCCTGTCATACCTCCTGGTTGGGGGACTTCCACGTGTAGTGATGATGCTACAGCTAAAATGATTACAAATAATTGTTGCATGCTGTTTATCATTCGATAATGAGTCTGGCTCTCTGCCTATTCAGAACTAATTGGAGACTGAGAATCAGTGTCCCAAAGCAATCCCTCCCTTTCTATGTGTTCTTGGAATATTGCAGAGTGGAGGGCTAAACTAGAGGACAGTTCCTTCATGCAATATATCAAAACGTTGACATAATCCTATTGCAAGAAGCTTGGATGGGGGACCCAGTTGAGCTTAGTGGATATACTTCTCACTGCTCCAAAGCCATTTCATTGAATAGTATGAATACCAAAGGTTGATTAAGTGGAGGTCTTGTTTGCCTAGTTTCTACAACTTTGGTTTTAGAAGTTCTCTCTCTCTCTCTGACTGCCCTTCTATAGCTGCTTTGTTGTTGTTGTTTTTTTGGTTCACCCAACTCTAATTTGTGTGGTGATCTCTGTTTATATCCCCCCACCCCACCCCCATTACCAAGGGACGATGAAGCTGACATGTGGCAGCGTCCAGAATGTTATCTGACTAATTCAGAGTCGCAGTTTCCCCTGGCTCATTTTATCCTTGATGGTGATGAGGCATTATATCACTTTGGCAAATTGAGGCTGAATGAAGAGTTTTCTCCTACTCCAACAAGATGTTCTAAGGACAGTGGGTTGAACCTTGCTGGGGTTCCTTTGGCTAAGCTTATCTTCATGTTTAATCTGTCTATTCTCAATGGTTGTCATCCTGGGGATTCTCAGGGTGAATTAACATTCTTATCATTGGGGGGGGGGGTAGTGTAATTGATTATATAGCAGTGTCTCCTTTGATGGTGTCTATGATTCATGAATTTTTTATGGATCAACAACTGTCCAGTGATCACCAGCCACTGGTTCTCCAGCTTCTATTTCCATTTGAGATAAGGGTTTCCTTGTTAGTGCACTCTTATCCACATGAGCTGTGGGGCCTAGAAGTGCATAGGCATATACGGTGGTCTGAGGATGTGCATTTGAGATTGACAAATCTTCTGTTGTCTTCAGCTTGTCTGCAACTCATGAGGATGGCTTAAAGTCTACTTTTGTTGAAATTTTGTCATTTATAAGAATCTCCTTTCTAACTTTAAACCTTATCTTTCCAATTCAAAGGGCACTGTCCATGTTCTGCTGAACCAGGTTAGTAACTGGTTTGATTCAGATGATCTGCCTATGAAACGTGAATTGCATGAGATGCATTCCACCTACAGAAAGACTGGTCTGAGTAAGATTCCCTATTCATTTTATATCCTTAAAAAGTAGTGTAGGAAATTGCTTTGGGCTAAGAAATTGACTCACTTCAAAGCCTTATGGGAAAACTGGCCATATTTGCTAGTAAAAATGACAGTGCTGATTTCTGGCAGGCTGTTAATGGTATGTTCTTTCAGCACAAGCATGTTTGATCCTGCTGCGTTCCTAAGACTGCCTGGGAATGTTATTATGGGCCTTTGTTTACTAGTATTCCATCAGCCTTTGGTGAAATATCTCCTGAGGCTGATCTTCCTGACTGGACCCCTGTATCCCCATTTGATACTGAAGTTTTAATTGTATATCTCAAAACTGGGAAAGGCCCTGGTCAAGATTTTGTGCCCGCTGAATTACTTAAATCTCATCTAAATTGATGGGCACCTCTGCTGGCTGCTTTGTTCACCCATATCGACCATTCTGGGAAGTTTCCAGATGACTGGAAGATGGCTACAATAGTTCCAATTTAAAAGAAGGGCCCTAAATGTGATCTGAGCAATTATAGGCCTGTCAGTCCTCTCGATATCATCAGCAAATTGTACGCTAAGCATCTTTTTAAAAGGTTGGAGAATTGGTTGGTACAGGAGAAAGTGATCTATGATGAATAAGCAGCATTTCGGAAGGGCCGGTCTACTTTGAATCACTGTTTTGTTTTATCCCATTTGGTAAACAAGTATTTATCCAATCATGCTAAGCTCTATGTGGCCTTCATGGACTTGAAGTCTGCATTTGATTTTGTGTCCCACGAGAAGCTGTGGCAGAAGCTGGCATCCACCAGTATTGACAGGTGTTTGTTTACACTAACACGGTTAAGTGCATCAGACTGGACACTAGGGGACACTTATCGGACCCAATAAAGATTGGTCCTGGAATTTGTCAAGGGTATATTTTGGCCCCTGCTTTGTTTAACTTTTACATCAATGATCTGATTCCGGCAGTCACATCTCTTAAAAATCATCCACCCAAGCTTGGCACCAAATATTTAGCTTGCCTGCTTTACGCAGATGATGCAGCTCTTACATCTCAGTCTAGGTTAGAATGAGGAGACTACTTAGAGATTTTTCCAGATATTGTTATAGAGAAAAACTGACTATTAACTATGCTAAAACTAAACTTCTGGTATTCTCCAAATGATTGGTTCATCATAAGTGGGAATTAGAAAGTAATGAAATTGAGAAGGTTACTTCATACAGATACCTAGGGATTGTGTACCATTCCTCGGGTGCCTGGTCAATTCATGCTAGATCAGCAATAGAGCAGGCTAATACAAGTGCTAGAGCCATTTTACATTTTTTCAGATCTATTAGAGGTAACTTAGTTACCCCAGCCATTCGAGTCTTTGTGGCCAAGTCGGTTGTCCAACTCCTGTATGGTGCCCAATTGTGGGCCATTGGAAAATGCCGTGAAGTGGAGGTGGGTGTCTGGGATTTTATGCTTCAGGCAACTGTTAAAGTTATTTCTGTGACATTTGTATGTGTGCATGTGATACGCCTCTAGCAACTTTGTATATAGTGGTTTGGGTGTCCACAGTACCCATGTTTTATTATTCATGTTTATATCATTAAATATTTAAATATATTTTCCCCCTCCTTTTGTTTTGTGTGGTATGTGATAGGACTGTGGGTCCATTAGGTAGGGAGGATATTTTTACTGTGATTGGGGGGGTCTTCTCTCCTGTTTCCACACGAATGGGTCCCCTGTTCAAAATATGGTAGGAAAAGTCACACATGCGCAAAACAGTCCAGCAGCCATTGTACATGCAGAGTCATTTTTTATTTTGTTATTTGATCTACGGTCCATTTAATCAGTGGGATTTGTGCCTTTTCCAGGTTTGCAGTAATATTAATCTCTTCTCATTTCAACATTTGATTCTCACTATATGATTTATCCACTAAGAGAGTGCTCAGAATAGTAATGTCCTTTACTGATTCAGACTGTCATTAGTTAGCTGTACTGCAGAAACTTCTTTAATTTTCTTTAATTTGGTTTGCAGACTACTCTAATTCAACCTCTGTTTATTATTACTAAGAAACACATTTAGGAACAGAATAGTAACTATATTTCGGTGCAGGAGTTGAGGGCTACCTTGAATTCCTGCAGTTTTTTGTCTATCTACTCCCAGCTGATAGTCCTCCCACAGCCCCTTCCGGCTTATTTGGATGGGGGTCTCTCCCTACCGGCTAGGCGTTTGTTTTTTCTGGCCTCTACCCAGGGCAGACATAGAGGGGTGCCGAGAGCTGATCGCCTTTGCCAGTGTTCCCAAGGGAAGGTGGAATCTCTGGTGCATGTTCTTTTTTCTTGCCCCTTGCATGTTCTCTCTCATAATAGGTACATAACCCCTCTGTTAGATTTTCACCAGAGCCGTTCGGAAGAATGGTGTCTGCGGTTTTTGCTATCTGACTGTTTAATGTCTGTTACTTGGCCAGTTGCCACCTTCCTGAACTCAGTCTTGAAGATTAGACAGTTAGATACCATTTAGGCAAAGGGAAGGCACCTTCGATTTTTGTAAGTTCTCTGTTCCCTGGTTTTAACTTTAGTTTTCATTGATTGATGTGATTTTAAATTGGGGGGAGGGAGTTTACATGGACTTTATGTCTCCCCTTTGGAAAAGGGAGAACCTCCTCATAGTGGTCTAAACTTGTTTTAGTTCTTAGATTTATGTAAATGTTAATTTCCTTTGTATATGTGTTTTTACATTTTGGACTATTGCATTTAGGATTCGTATTTGTGATATGTTAATACGGGGTTTTGAAGTTTTGACGCGATGTGTCTCTCTCTCTTTGCAATGTCTTCTGTCAAGCAATAAAGTTTATATAACTATGTTGCCAGCAAAGGAAAGCATATCTTTAGGAAGATAGTGGGGAGGGGATTGATGGTTTAAGGAAGAGGTTTCCTGGCACAGTATGGAAGCTCCCAGTGTGCAGGCAACTGTTCAGTACAATACATTTTTATTATATTGTGCCTTTAAAAATTCTGTCTTGATTTTAACAGTGGTAAAGATGGCAAAATAGAGTGGCAAAATAGAGACTAAATACTTCGAGTTAAGGTATGAAATGGAGTAATTTAAAGGATATATTTTATTGGACCAACTTCTGTTTGTCCAATGAACAATATCATCTGAACTTCTTTATATCCCCAGATTACATTTGTGACCAACCAACACAGCAACCTAATTGTCTCTAGATTCAAAGTATTCATAGCAAGTTGAAGAAACTTATAGGAATCTGATCAGGATAAAATGTGTGCTTTCACATGAAATTGAAGAGAACAGAGATCCAGTGAGTAGAGCTGAAACGGACAGCTAATTTGTTACCCGCAAATAAGACCCCAAATTTGGAGTAGCCAGTTAGGTGCCCAATTAGTACTGGATTACTGGGTCAGGCACTCAAATGAGTACCTGATTACGTGTGTGCGTGTGTGCGTGCGTGCGTGCGCATGTGTACATGTCAAGGTAAGGAAAATGGTTACCTGAAATGTTGGGTGTGGCGTAATGGGTCCAGTGGGGGGGGGGGGACTCTACTCCTAGCCCCCTCCATCACTGTGTGCCCATCACCATAACACTCTGGTTTTGCTGCCACCACCAGAGCTATGAACCTCCGGAGTTAAGGGCTGCTCTGGAAGCCCAAACCCTGCTCCTTACTAAAGATTGCTTTCCCAGTGTAAGCCAAACTCAGGAAGCCTTTTGGGTCACAGCACACACACCAGGCACTCTTGATTAGAGAAAACAAGATGTATAATTTTTACTAGCTAAGATAACTGAATTACACGGATACAAGTAGGTAGGGAAAAGGCATTGAACTCGTGAGCAAACACAGGCAACTATGAGCAGGTATGGTAACCCGTTTAGAGCGCGTCTAAGCCTAAACAGTCCCTAACCCTGCTTCTCTGCATAGAAGGAATTACTCACAGTGTCTTAACTTTCTCTGCAGGGTAAGTGTGGCTGTCTTAGCTCTGCAGGGTTTGGTTCTTTCTCAGCTGGATGGAGAAAGCTGGGTGTTGCAAGTTAGTCCAGCACAGCTACCGGCTGGCCATGAGGTCTCTGTCTTTGGAAATTTACTAGCCTTCTTTTAAAGCACAACACTAGCATCTCAGCTATTGGCTCCTAGCCACAGGTGACCCTGTTCAAGGTGGCCAATCAGTTAGGTTAACTGGCCTAGGGTTCCTTCTTTGGTAAGGTATGGTCAGTCAGATGGACTGAGGTGGGCATATATCCTTATATGGTCTGGCAGAGTCCCTTGCCTTGGGTCAGGGAGGAACCTAAGGGGTGATCTAGCCAGGAGGGTTTCTCCATATGGGGCATTATCAATACTGAGTTCCCAGTTTTCAGCTTTATCAACTCATTTTGGTAATGGAAAACCAGAAAATTGGTAACAGAAAACCAGGATGTTAATAATGGAAAACCAGAAATCCGGGTAGCCCATTGGGCACTAACTGAATAACAATTAGTAGATGATGTTACCAAATCAAGTTGGGTACTGTAATTTCAGTGGGAATACCCATTTTTGCAGTTACTCATTTCAGCTTTACCAATGAGGTAGAGATAGAGAGGGCAGCTGTTACAGATGGCAGGAAATGGAGAGGATGAGGTCCTTTACATTTCGCACAAGGCAAATGTGAAAATGCAAATGTGCAGGCTGTGCCATGTGGGATGAAGGAGGAAGAGGTAGAAGCCTTGATGGGGAAAAAACCCCACAAGGAGCTTTTAAAGGGTAATTTTGAATTCAATACTGAAATACTTTGTGGCCCTTATGTGGCTGGAAACTTGCATAGTCTCACCAACAGAAGTCAAATAAAGATATGAACGAAACTACTCTGTCTCCATCTAAGAAATTAACAAAGAGTTTGCAAGGTATTGAAGGAATTTGCATATGCTTTTTGGTACATGAGAAAAAGCAAACCCTAGCTACTGTACTGTGTAGTCAAGTCTCCTAGGTGAAATATATTAGTAATCTTAGCCCAGTGGATAGTATACAGGTGTCCACCTTTACAACCATCCCAATGAACATCCTGAATTGCAGTATTCATTTATTATATTTTTTTGCTGCTCCTCCTGCCTTTGCAGCTCAGAGTGACTCACAACATTTTAAAATACAAAAGGTACATAAAAACATTAAAAGCAACCAAAGTTAAAACAAAAATAAAAAACAAAAATATCCCCCCATACCCGACCCAACCCTGCACCCATCACCAAATGCCTGGCAGAACAGTCAGGTCTTAAAATGTTGTCAGAAAGAGGGGAAAGTATAGGGGTGGGAATATTGGTTTTACTGATATCCAGTAATGCTGATAATGGCGTGTACCGGTTTTAAATCCGAGATCCAGTAATGCAGGTTGTACTGGATCTTTTTCGTGGTCTCGGTTCTCAGTTTTTAAAAATGATTCTGGGGCACAGCTTTTGTGTGTCTTTCCTTGAGTCCTCTTGGAGTCCCTGCCTCCTCCCTGTGGCAACTTTGTTATGGCTATATTTGGCACTTTTTTTACCCTGCCTTGGATTGGTTGCTTTTTTTTAATTCAAAAAAGGCATCCAATCCTGAAGCTTCCCTAAGATTTTTTGAGGGGGGTAGGGATGTGGGTAGGTGGTGGAAACTTGGTTGTGCTGGCCAATTGTCATGTAGCATTTATTTTTTCCTTCTGGAACCTTGTGCTTGGAAGCCATTCTGCAGCAGTTTGGTATCCTGGAAAGAGTGCCATAGACTGCTGGAAGTGTGCGTCCGAGCAACTGCTGGTAAGTAATGGGTTCATTGGGGTTTTAAGATGTACTTTGTCTTGATTAGTACTAAGGGAGGGACCCCCTGGTGCCCCTTAGTAAGGGAAACTATTGCTAAACTAATGGAATGGGGTCCTTGTGTCTGGGATTTCATGGGGTGTGTGAATGGCAGGGCAGGCTATGGAGCATGCAGGAGACTTTACTTTGAGGCTCTGCAAATGGGGGATGGGGAAATGTGGCTGGCTTCTCCATGGTGGGGTGTGTGCCATCTCATGTCTGGCAGTGGGGTGTGCGCCCCAAGGCTGTGGTGTTCTGGTGTGGTCTGTTTGCTTGGTTTTTTTGGGGGGGTGTCAATGATTTTATTGTTGTGTACTGGTACACTTGACAATCATGGGTAGCATATGGCTGGGTGGGGAAAGGGGGTGCTGTATATGTGGTGTGGAAGATTGTAGCCATGGGTTGCCTTGCCTCTTGCCTTGCAATGCTTGCTGTAGTGTGAGGTCTGTGCCTACCTGTGCCATGAGTTTGGGGTTTGGTTAGGTTATGCAGCAATGTGTAGGGGTGGGGAATTGGGGAGTGCTGGGAGAGTTTTGCCCAGGGTTTGGGTTTTGAGACACAGCGGGGTTTGGAAGATTGCAGCATTGTAGTGTTTTCAGGTCATGAATGGGTGGGGTGCCCCAAGGCTGTAGATGTTTGTGGGCTCCTCTCCCAGTACTGCACTGTTAACCTAGGGAACTCCATGCTGCTGTCTTGCAGCAGTGTGCCTTTGGTGCTGTGTTTGTTGTCAGGTCAGGTCATGGCTTGGGGTGGTGGTGTCCCAGGACCTCTCCCAGTATTGCACAGTTAACCCAGGGAACTCCATGTCACTGTGTCAGGATCCGAGCAGTGGCGGCAGCACGGCGGCGAGGGTCCCGTGGCCTGTCAGCTGTTGCAGTGGGGGGGTGCTCTGGGAGTGTTGGGGAGGCCGCTGTTGGGGGCGGAGCTACACCGCGCTTCCTGGACGCTCCTAGCCCCACCCCACAGGAGGTTAACAGCAACGCCGAGCTCAGCAGCGGCCTGGGGCCCCGCCCTGGGCTCACCTGTTACAAATAAGGTTAACCCCATATAAGGAACCGGCGGTAGTAATAGCCCCACCGGTAATCATTTTGAGAGGCTGGCCCTGGAGTGATTGTGTTCTGTTGTGCCATTGACCAGAGCGTTTACTTGGAGAGTGACTGACCCCTGTGTATCCCTTCCCTGAAACACTTCCTGTGAGTAAGTGAGTAGTGTGGGTGTGATAGTGATATTGTTTCCTGAGTGATTGTGATTAGTGGTATTCGGTGGTGGTGACCTGTTTCCAACCCCATTCCTTTTCCCTTCTGCAGTAATTTAGTAAGGGGTTTCGTTAGGTCAGCGTAATGAGGTATATATTGTAGGGATGGGCGAACGCGGTTCGGTAGTTCGGTGTTCGGCCCGAACTCGGCCTGTTCGAACAACCGAACACGAACACAAACACACCGAATGGACCGAACACCGAACAACGAAATGGCGAACACACCGAATGGAACCGAACACCGAA